>CAUYLG010017020.1:0-50366 GCA_963573385.1 Cacajao melanocephalus
TGAGTGGACGTCCGGCTTGTTGGTGATGAAGTTTTTTCTGTTTCTTAGTTTTCCTTTGGCGGACGCCCCTTCCCCACAGAGCTTGGTCTTCCCGGGTTCAGCTGTGCTTACTGTGAAACTCTCGGTCCTCAGCGCTTCCAACTGCTGTTCTCCTTGTGGGGGTGGGACCTGCCGAGCCGACTCAAAGGGCGCCCAGTCGCATATACTCTGCACTGAGAAGCCCTGAGGCACGCCGGGGCGCCGGCAAAACAGCTGCGCCGGCCAAAAGAGTTGTGCTGGCGACACATGTGGCTCCTCCGCCGGGAATCTTCCAGTTTGTGGGCCACAGAAATTCGTCTGAAATTGCGGCGCCCACTGGCTCTCTGTGCTTTCACTGGGAGCTACAATCCTGAGCTGTTGTTAATCAGCCATTTTGGATCTCTCCGCCCAGTGATGAAGTTTTTTCTATTTCTTAGTTTTCCTTTGGCGGATGCCCCTTCCCCGCACAGCTGGACCTTCCCGGTTCAGCTGTGCTTACTGTGAAACTCTCAGTCCTCAGTGCTTCCAATTGCTGTTCTCCTTGTGGGGACGGGACCAGCCGAGCCGGAGTCGTCCCGTATACTCCGCGCTGAGAAGTGCCGTGCTGGGGCGCCGGCAAAATAGCCGCGCCGGCCAAAAAAGTCGCGCTGGCGACCCGTGTGGCTTCTCCGCCGGGAATCTCCTAGTCTGTGGGCAACAAAAATACGTCTGAAAGTGCGGCGTCCACTTGCTCTCTGCGCTTTCACTGGGAGCTACAATCCTGAGCTGTTGTTAATCGGCCATCTTGGATCTCTCTCCGAGTATCTGCATTTTTGTGCCAGTTTCCTAAGGCTCCACGTCTACAGGTGATTACAAAAAAAAAAAAAAAAAAGGCTGGATGACACTTGCTCACATGGTAGATTTCATTACAGAAAAAGAACCCTGAGTTTAGGGATCCAATAACTTCCATCCTGGCCATTAAGCATGCCTGCCCGTTTCTCTAGAGGGATATACTCTATCTTCCAAGACTGTAAGCAAATTTCCACTTTGCTACAGAGAGAGATACCACCTCTATCATCAAGGCCCTTCATTCCACAGATAATCTTGTGAAGATAATTTACAACAATGCACCTTGCTTACAAGACTTGCAGAAATTGGAGATACCCATGAAAAACTCTCCCAACAAGAAACACATAAGGAAAAAGAAGAAACTAGAATGACACCCATTGTGTAGCATGAACAACTGTGGCAGTACAGTAGGAACAAGAGGAGAGGGTTTGGTTCCATGTACATATCAAAGCTGAAATGGCAAAGAACTGACACAATTCTTGTGATATTGAATCTTCAGTATCACAAGGTAGAAATACTGAATTATATATGACAACGATTAACCTCTAAGTTTATACATAGCTTAGGGTTCTGTTCTCTATACTTCAGTGATGAAACTCCTTAATCCGTATAGACTTTTCTGGAAGAAATTCAGGCCTGTCACCAATTTTGAACTGATGTCCAGCTTGAATAGCCTGATATGATACTGGTTCTTCTTGACTTATAAGAAGAGTCAGTGAGACTAGGAGAAATCATTGCAAGAGCAGAATTAGTAGGAAATGCATAATGCAATCTTTGACACACCTCATGGGATATGCTTCTAAAATGTTCCCAGACCAAGGATCATAACAGTTAACATTCTAAAGACTTTTCTTAACCACTTGGCATCCTGCATGCTAAGAGAAAGAATATTGAGTTTATAATAGATTGGACTATGGTTTGGGAAACCCTACTATACTCATTCTCAGTCCTATTGTGGCACTGATTTGTCTGAATTATAACTCTAAATATGATAATTCATTGCTTCCAATAAACCAAACATTTCTTAAAGTTAGGGAGTGTCTTATTCATCTTTTAATTTTTTTCCACACTTATTGTTACTGTGACTATGTTATATGGATTATAGAGAAGTCAATTTATTTTAAAGATAACTTTTTCAATTTAACTTTTGCATTTTTAAAGCTCTTTTGTCCTGTATAGCATACATCTTGAGTAACATCCAATAAGTCAAATAGTCTTCAAAAATTATGTAAAATGGCTCAAGAATGTTACCTGTTATGAACCTTGGTCTGGGAAAATTTGAGAAGCATCTCCTACTAGCAAGATTTAGAAAATCTTATTTATGTGCCATTAGTATTTTACTCTCGGATGAACAAAATTTTCCCATATGAAAATATTGAATCACTCTAATCCGTATGTTCCTTCTTAAAGTCATTAACGGATTTGGCTACTTTGATGGAATAATAGGTTGTTTTGTAAAGAAAACAGTGACATCATTATTATAATCTGCAGATTAAGTATAAAATTGTAGTTGCTCTGAAATTTAACAGCCCAATTAGCATTTGTTTTGCTGTTAGCCTTTTTAAAGATACAGTCTGTTTACACATGTTAATATTTTGCAGTTGCTGTAGTTTGCCTAGTTTCCAACGCTTATGTCACTAAGACCATTACAGCTAAGTAAAGTGATTTTAGTAGTACACAGAGAACAATCAGTGGCTTTGTATACCACCATGACTTATATCTGAAAATCCAAAGCCTAGAGTTTTGCCATCAGGTCGGATGGTAACCATAAAATTTGACAGCAAAGCAGGAGACAGTGTTTAAATGCTGGATTAGAATAATTGGGAACAGAGTTATGGAGACTCATCAGAATTTTCTTAAATCAGTAGTTCCCTTCTAGAGCATTCACCAATTATATTGGTTTGGTAAGGTTGCTGTAACCAAGTACTACCCGTGGTACCCTGAATGACTTAAACAATAGAAATGTCCTGTGTCACAATTCTGGAGGCTAAAAGTCCAACTCCAAGGCCCTAGCTGAACTAGCTCCTTCTCTGGCTGTAAGAAAGAATCTGTTCTGTGCTTGTGTCCTCTTCTGGTGGTTTTGCTGAAACCTTTGTCGTTCTTTATCTTGCAGACACATCATGCCTATCTCTGCCTTTATGTTCACGTGGCATTCTCCCTGTGTTTGTGTCAGAATTTTCTCGTCTAATAACACCAGTGCCATTGGATTAGGACCCACCATAATGACCTCATTTTGAATTAATTACTTCTATAAAGACCCTCTCACCAAGTAAGGTCACATTCTAATACTGAGGATTAGGAATTTAACATAAGAATTTGGGGGACACAATTCAACCCATAACAGACATTAATACCAAAATTCCCACTTCACAGCTAAAACCCTTTGAGCACATTTAGCTCTCTTCTCTAAAACCCTTCATCTCTTTTTGATGACATACATTAGCTAATGAGGAACAAACAACACTCCAATGAACTTGGTTGACTGAAAAATAATTCGCTCCTCAATTTTTATGTTTCACACGTTCAGGTTTTTTGTTTTTGGGTTTTTCTGTTTGTTTATTTTTAACACAAGCAAGTAAAATTCCAATTAAAGTGAAATCATAGTTTTGATAGCAGCAGGAGGTAGACAAATGCCTAGGCAGATAGGGCCAGGTTCCCAGTGAAATCACACCTCCAAGCCAAAGACAGTTTAAAGCCTAAAAGCCAAGCTTACAAGTCAAACTTCCTGTTTGGCGTGCTTTTCTGTGATTGATCCCCAACTTTCACCTATTTTACATGCACCTACCCTTCCCTACTTGGTTTTTTACATTGTCATGCCCACTTTTGAATGGCGCCTTTAACTTTTTTTGCGTACTCACAAACCGATCAGCATGTACTCCCCTATTCTGAACTCATTAAATCCCTGGACCCAGCCACACTGGAGGAGAAACCACCCACCTGGGGGATGGGGGACCACTCCTGCACCATCTCTCTGCTGAGAGCTGTGCCATCGCTCAACAAAATTCTTCTCTGCCCTCCTCAACCTTCAATTGTCAGCATATCCTCATTTTCTTGGATGTGGGACAAGAGCTCAGGAACCACTGAACACAAGAACAAGCCGTAACACAGGCAGGCTGGAGCATGCCCAGCCCAGCTGTGAGCTGGGCCAATGTGCAAGCCAGATTCAGCCCTGGTAGACCAAGTACACAGGGCACTTCTTGTGGCAGGTAGTATGACTGAGGGAGGCCCAGGCAGGGGTGTGGCTGGCTGGAGGCCCCGGGCTGGTAAAGTGACCAAAAAAAATCCTGTATCCTTTTGGTGCATTACCATGTCAACTTCCATCTAGACTATCAAACATCGAGTAAAAGATAATAGATTATTTGCTTAGTTATGTGTCAGAGTGCCTAGGACTTTCCTGAGCACATACCACCTCTTTGGTCAATATCAGTTAACTATTTAAATGTAGCACTTATAAATCCTAGGCTCTAGGAATAATCCATTTCTTTATAATCTACAAATCATGCTAATTCCCTTACAAAGCCTCCATCCATTGGGTCAGAAGGAAATTCCATCTCAGTGGGATTCTAGTGTTCTTGTACAGACACATCTTGCTGAACTATCTCCACCTGATTTGTCCAGGGACATCTCTTTCTAATTCAGAAAGAAATTCCTCCTTAATTCATTCTTCTCCAAATTACTCCTTAGGACCTCGAATCTTATTTTGAACAATAAAATGTATGCCACAATATACTCAGGGCCGAACTCATGAGCAATTATAAAACTTTTTGCCTTTCTTTTAGGACAAAATGATTTTAGCATTCAAATGTTCCAAAAACATGAGAGATATATTTATTTTTAGACTTCTAGTAAATTGCTGAAAAGGAAGAAGATAAGAGAATTAACTTCCCTGAAGTCAGAGGTCAGATGTGGTGAATCTACCTCTCTATACACAATGAGTTGCTGAATGAATGACAACAAGTAATACTTTATGGACATTGACATAGGAAAAGCCCTCAAGGATTTTAAGGAAAAAGGAGAGTGGGGGAAATAGGCAATATATTTTAGTTCAAATGGTCTATGATTTGAAGTGAGAAGACCCATATTCAAATTCCTGCCCTACAGTTAATTGCTTTTTTACCCATTATGAGCCTTGCTTTCTGCAATAGTAAAATTAGAGAATATTTTTCCTACTCCAGTGTGCCAGTAGACAGCTGCCCTTGCTAATGTATGTCATCAAAAGAGATGGAGGATTTTAGAGAAGAGAGCCAAATGTACTCAAAGGGGTTTAGTTGTGAAGTGGGGATTTTGGCATTAATGCCTGTTATGGGTTGAATTGTGTCCTCCAAAATTCTTAGGTTAGATTCCTAATCTTCTGTATTAGAATGTGACCTTATTTGGTGAGAGGGCCTTTATAGAACTAATTAACTCAAAATGAGGTCAGAATGGTCTACTGAACACTACACTTTAATGTTTCATTATAAGATGGTACCATAGACAAAATAATGGGCCCCCCACAAATATTTCCTAATCCCCAGAACTTGTGAATATGCTACTTTATATGACAAAAAGAACTTTACAAATATGATTAAATTAAGGGTCTTGAGTGGGGAGATTATCCTGGTGGGCCCATTGTAATCACAAGAATTAATATAAGAGGGAGACATGAGAGTCAAAATCAGAGAGAGGAGAATGGCAGAGGCAGAGGCTGGAGTGATGTGCCTGGAAGTGGAGCAAGGAGGCATGAGCTAAGGAATGCAGGAGGCTTCTGGAAGGTGGAAAAGGCAAGGAAATAGATTGTCCCCTAGAGCTTCCAGAAGGAACCAAGCTCTGCTAACACCTTAGTCCTATCCCAGAAGACCTATTTCAGGCTTCTGACCTTCAGAACTTTAAGATAATAAACTTGTATTGTTTTAAGCCACAAAAGTTTGTGGTAATTTGTGACAGCAATAATAGGAAATTAGTCCAACCACTTAACTGACTTCAAAGATCTCTGTCTAAAAGCAGTTAACTAGAAGTTTTCTGGATGCTGAGAAATATTTTGCTATGAAACTAGGCATCTTAACCTCCAAATCCAGAGATTATTGGGAGTGCTAAATTATGTAACGCATGTAAATAAAAAATGAATTTTTCTGCTGCCTGGTGTATAGTAGATGTAGTAGTCATCATCATAAATCTGCTAAGATGCCAGGAAGTGACTTCACTATGGGAGATATAAACCAGCCAAAATTATGGCTAATTGTTGAGATTGTCCAGCTACAGTCCACTGCTAGTTTCTCAAACACGTTGATCCAGTGTGAAGAGCCTACCCCATGGGAAATTAATGGTTCTGCATCTGCACTGCATGGTACGTCTTCATCCTCTAATCATTTTTCTTTTTGTAATTCCACCTGTTATGGCTTGGTTTGGCATAACAGAAGACCGCAGGTAATGTTGAAAGAAGAGGGATGCTGTTCCAGAGTACAGAGGACAACAGACAAGACAGTTTATGGATGGTATTGGTGATGGCAGAGTAGCCAATGAAAGGGAAGAAAGCCATATGTAGGCAGTTCAGTAGGGAAGTTCTGAAAGGACCAGGAGAATGTGTTCAAATTCCATAGTGATTATTTTGGTAGATTCTTATAGAGTCAGCTATTGGTAACATTTTGTTACCAGCTTGTTGAATAAAGAGACTCAGACCCAGCTAACAAACAGTGGAGTAGGAAGAATACCAAGAAAGTGTGGTATCCTGGAACCCAAGTGAAGTAGGTGTGAAAGAGACAATTTGCCATGTCAGATGCTGGTGTTCAGTCTCATGAGCAGCCCATGTGGTAGCCTGAGATTTATAGCTGCCACATTAGAGTAAAGCCAATTCATATTTCATATATGTATCGATTTCATATCCAGGCAGTGCTACGTATTTAGGTTTTACACAAAATCTAGCATATAAGTTATTCTCTTTTTGATATTTTCTCTTTCCTAATTGTGGAGGTTCAGGGGTAGTAATGTACCAAACTTTTCCTCTCACCTGTACTATTAATTCATTCCCACTTCCTTACTCCTCACATCCATGATACACTCTATACCCAAGTTCCTATGCACACTTTGCTTTTTCCAAATAATACCCCCCATGTACTTTTCAACTTTGTGTCCCCTTTCTGCCTAGCCATCCTTCAACCAACCTCAGGTGTCTCTCCCCTACCAGATTAGCCCTCTTTCTTCTTTATTTTTGGCTAGCATTTATCAAGGGCAACTGTCTGCTGGCACTAGCCTACCATTTTCCATACATGACCTCATGTAATCCTCAAAACAACCCAAGGAGGAAAGTCTTGCTATTATTACAGAAAAGGCACAAAGAAGATTAATCATTTGCCCAAGGCTCACTAATAAATAGTAAAGCTTGGTTTGTAGTGAAGGTCTGTTGAATGATTCCAGAGCTAGGAATCTTAACATCTATACCACCTTTCCTAACCATTGCTCCATCTTTTCCCCTCTCTCCCTCTTCACTCCCTACCCACAGGGTAACTTGCTTCCCTCTGCACCCCTGCACCCCTTCCTTTCTGGCACTAGTGTGCTTCTATAGTACTAGCCATGTTGTTTGTTAGACAGTTTTATGTCTGTCTCCCTGTTAGAATCTGAGTTGCTTGAGATCCATCTTTTCTCTTTTCCTCAATAGCATATCCTCTATGCATGGTATAGGGATGGATACATACTAGGTTCTTAGTGTTTGTTGACATGGGTCTCTTCTCCAGAGCAAAAAGGCTTACTACGTATTCTAGGCATAATATTGAGCTTAATAGCAAGGTTGTCTCATCATACACAAATGAATATAGTAATAAGCAGTTTCCTTCTCATTCTAGTTTTACCATGAAAGCTCCCTGGGTGGCATCATTTAACTGTTGTTTTTTTAAGCTGGATAAAGTTATTATGAAAAAAAAAAGCAGAGTAGAACTGATCTTAGCTGATGTTTTGATGCAATTGACGCTATCAGTAAAGAAGTGCTAATTTTACAAAACTGAGGGTACAGAATAAGTATGTGAGATAAGGCAGGCTGTTCAGGGGATGTCATCCACAGTTTCGATTCCTATGCAATAGCAGAGATACTACTAAAATCAACAGTTTTATTGAATAAAGGGCTGTTTTTAAAGTGAAAAAGGAGGGCTGTTAGGAGGGCTGTTTTTAAAGTAAAGAAGAAAAGGTGCCTGTATGTTTTTGAGTCTCAGGCAAGTACTTCTGGTCCGTTATTCAGAGTCAGAATTTTAGTTAGAACTTCATCAGGTGTTGGTGAGATAGCTCTGGATTCCTAGCCCTTAACTGAAAAATCATTTATGCACGTTTATTTGCTAATATGTGAATCATATTCAAGTTTTCAACATATCTATTATAGTAAAATAGGCCACGTGAAAGTTCTGTAGATGGAAACATCAACTTCCATTGGCCCTGCTTCCAGACTGGGTCTTGTAAGCCACACCCACCCTGAAAAGCCCCTTCCTGCTTAGAGCCCCACTCTGTGTGATGGCACTGTGTACCCAGCCATTAGCTCTACCCATCCAAGGCCAGGAGACTCAGCATTTTTGTTTCAGAAGTCCCATTATCTTACAAAAGCAGAAAAATACATTCAACCTCAATTGTTTGGACCTTTCAAAGAACATTGCTATGGATAAATGAGTTTTGGTTCTAAAAGGATATTTACTCCCTGAAGTACTACTTACCAGTTTCAAAATTATTATCTAATTTGAACAGAGATCTTTCTATACAACATTTTATGCTTTCTTCCTCTTGAACCAATAGTCAAATGTAGTTTGATATTTTCTTCATCACTTGTCACAGGCGTGAACATTTCCTAATGAACTCTGGTACAAGGCTATGTTTTTTTCTAGGATTCATTAAAATTGATAAGGATTTGGGCTCTTGCGTTAAGTGACCCGATATAAACTCATTCTCTGTTGTGAATACAGATGTCAGTGAAAACAGATCTGAATTTCCTTGGATTTGGAAACCACTTTTGTTTACAATAACAACAGATAAGTGGTGTGATACAATAATAACAAGAACATGTAGTATACATGGTAATTAACAGTAAATACAGTTGAAGTAAAGGTCAGCTATACCCTCCAAGAATACTGTACCCGTTTTTTGGTGCTTTGATTTGGTGTGTATTTTATCTGCTCACAAGCTGTTTTCCCCCTACCTGTTTTATAACTATATTTCAAATACATAAGGTTGCCAGATAGGTGAGTTCCTTCATAGATTAGGTGCTGACACAATGAGTTTGTTTACATATAACTGTACAATTACGTTTATCTACAGCATTCAAATGAGAGCTTGTATCATGCAGTGGATAAGAGACCTGGCCTGGCTGTTTGCAAATCCTGACTCAGCCACTTAGCAGCTGTGTGCCTTCTAGGCAAGTCGTTAAATCCTGGTGTGCCCTGGTTGTCTTATCTATAAAATAAAGATAATAGTAGCACTTAACTCGTGGGGCTTCTGTGAAGATGAAATATGTAGAGTCCATACAACAATGCCTAGAATATACTAAAGACTCGGCTAATGCTGGTTTTTATTATCTTTGCCATTGCAAACAGGATTGTGAATCCTCAGTGTTAAATTGAGTCAATTGAGTCACTACAGATCCTCAATATTCATGTCCCATCTATAATTCTGCTTCCTGCAAAGACCTCTCCTGAACATAATAAACCCTCTCTTTAAAATACCAGGGGAGCTTTGATCTACTTTTCTTTTGATGCTTATGTTGATGTCCCTACCACATGAGCAGTCATGGGGATACTGGCTCATTTTCCTAATAGGAGAAAAACTCAGGAAAGGGCAAGAACTATAGTATCCATTACCAGCTCCTAAAGCACTGGCACTGAGGACCAATCAGAAACTAGTATTGAACTGAGAATAAATGAATATTTATATATTGGGCAGCTCTTTCACCCAAAAGCTATATATAAATTGCTTCTTGAGGAATGCCCCTGTAATGACAATCTTACAGAGGAGAACTTGCCCTCAGCATAAATAATGTTTACCATGAAAATAAAGTTTTCTAAGCGAGTTTTTGGATTGGCTTACTCTCAGATCTGCAAACCAGTAGAAAAACTAACCACTCAGAAGAATGTGACTTTCAGTAAGAACAGCAGGGCTTTCCTTTCATGCCCAAACCTTTCTCTGGGGAAATGAAAATCAATACCCTGTAGGGGATTTTCCAAGTTGGTTTTCTCCAATATTGCCCTGCTCAGGCAACACATGTTGACAGCCCACATGGAAAATGTTGAAACACTCATAAGGGTGCTCTTCCAACTACATCAAGCAGAAGCCTGTGGGATATCCTTTTGATATAATTATACTTTTTCATACTCTTCCAATTCTCTCAAGTTAAGAAGGAAAGAATGTGGATTAAAAGTAGAATGTTTATCAGTGATGGGCAGTATGTATGAACCATAGCTAGTAGATTTTAGTCCTTGAACAGTTCCCATTCTGTAAAAATATTCATAAATTTTTAACTGGAAAATATTTTATGGCTAAAGAAGAAAAGTTACACGCTGTAGGGTGTATGTATCATGTGGTTACTTCTAAAAACAAAAGTCATCTTTCAGGGCACTTTAGAAAAACAAAAAAGGGATTCATATCAGTTAAAGAGAAAGAGATGACAGGAGGAGCATTGTTGTTTTGAGCAAAGGGAGGAAATCAGCCCCTGAAGAAAATACTACAGATCCATCCCAAGTTTCTTAACTTAAAACACCTCCTACTCCCAGCTCCCACCTCCACCGCGTCACTTCTCTGCTTTACCTCCTCTGAGGCTGCCCTTAACCCTTCCAATCTCCATTATTCCTTCCTTGCTGCGAGACAACCAAGCTAAACTGGACTCTTCACACCACCTTGTGGCAACGTTTAAAACTTAGGATTTTTGCTTGTTCCTTTTACTCAGAAGTACTTCCAAAAGCCTTCATGGTATGGTTTGGCTATATCCCCACTCAAAATCTCATTTTGAATTGTAATCCCCATAATCCCTGTGTGTCAAGGGAGAGACCAGGTGGAGGTAATTGAATCATGGGGGCGGTGTCCCCCATGCTCTTCTCGGGATAGTGAGTGAATTCTTGCAAGATCTGATAGTTTTATAAGTGTTTGGCAGTTCTTGCTGAGTTCATTCTCATTCTTGCCACCTTGTGAAGAAGGTGCCTTGCTTCTCCTTTGCCTTCCGCCATGATTGTAAGTTTCCTGAGGCCTCCCAAGACATGCTGAACTGTGAGTCAGTTAAATATCTTTCCTTTATAAATTACCTAGTCTCAGCCAGTTCTTTACGGCAGTGTGAAAAGGGACTAAGACACTTCATGTAGTTCTTTCTTTTCTAATTAAACAAGCTTTTCAAAAAAGAATGGTAAATAACTAAAATTTTCCTCAACCCATTAAATTGTTGAAGTATATACTATTTTGTACTTCAGTATGGGTTCTTGTTAAGGATGCCTTATTACTGGTATTTATGTTCTTAGTTTTGTCCTACCGATTAACAATAAACTTTTACAAGATAAACGTCTTCAGTTCAAAAAACTTAAAACAGAAGAACTACCATTGCATCAATGAAACAATGATAGTTTAACATATAGAAAATAGTAATAGGAAGCATAAGGAAATGAGCTATACCTCTGGTTTTGTACAGAAAGTCCTCCTCAAATAGTTTGTAACAATCACAGGTCTGCCATTATTCCTCTCCCTTCCAGTAAAAATCCTACACACATTTGATATCTCCTAGACCCTGCTTTGTTTCCAGATTCAGTAACTTGAAAAATATATGGTGTGTCCTAGTTGAACACTGAAGTCTTTGTACAAGAGCATGGGTGTTTGAAGACTGATTACAACATTTGAATCAGGTTCAAGATAAAAGGGATGTGAGCAAATAGCTAAAGGCATGAAGGTGTCCATGAATGAAAAGAAATGTAAACTTCAGAGAAAATGACAGAGATTTCTAGATTTGGAAGAAAATTTCCAAACTCTCATTTATTAGCGGAGAAGATGAAGAAACATAACTCGCCTTACACATGGCTTATTGGTAGTGGTGTGGGGTGAGTCTAGATCCTCTGATCTCCCGTTTGTTGGACTTTTCTCCATCAGGGAAAGAGATTCTTTGCATTTTGAAATCATGCCAATGACAGGAATAAGACGGTGACAGTAATGGTCCCCTTCTAAATCTAGACTTACCTTGCTGCATTGTTCTAGGTTGTATGTAATACACAGAGTTCTGTATAGAAGGAGACTATCTTGGTGACACAACAGTTCTAATCGTAATGGTAAATACACCAAACCACTTTGTCCAGCACTTTTAGATGACTCAATGAATAAAACAAAAAGGGCTACTTTTGGCTTTCTTGCCAGCCACACGAGCATATTTCAGCAGATTATTAGACTACACATTAGTTATGAGTTAGTTTTCCAAACCCGTTTAACTCTTCTGCTTGTAGCAACTACAGGCTCAGTCCTTCAGTCTGTAGAGGAAACCTTTGGAGGAGGCTCCGAATGAGGTGCTGATGGATAACGTTCCTCTCAACACATCTCAGTTCCAGCAGATTGTCTTGCCTGTGACTCTTATCTGTTCTACTCTCTCTTTATCATGGATGTCAATGAAAACTCTACTTAATGTAAGGTAGAACATCACATCAGATTTTTATAATATTCAGCTAAGGAGAATTTCCCTCTTATAGTAGAAGAAAAAATTCTCTCTTATTTGAAATAGGACACACTGACCATTTTTTATATGACTATTGTAACCGTACTTGAGGGGTAAATGTTGGGAAAGACACAGGGTCCTTTGGAATCCGGCATGCCTCCCAAGCATATGGTGTTACATGATCCACATCACCGTTGTTGAGTGCAACGGAGACAGACATGTTGGGACAGCTGTCATTGTGTGATGTCAAAGAAGGGTTTGCTGCAGGCTTTGGCTTGACATGCTTTGAAACATTTCTCAGCTTTTTGGAAGCATTACTATGTTTTCCATGTATAACAGATTCATTTTTTTTGTTATGAGAAAATGTGGTATACGAGAGAGACAACATGGAAAGCTGCCTATGCCTACAGGATTCTAGTTCTTATGAATTTCTGTGATCAAGTTAGGACCTGAGCCCCATTCAGAGAACAATCACCACTAACATATTATGTTATTGAGCTACTAATCTTTATATAATATAATGTGTCTAAGCATTCAGACAACAAAAGCTGAGGTAGTACAAAATAGTGGCCAAGAGACTGGCCTCAGGGTCACAGCATAATAGTTTTCCAATATGTAAAACTGAAATATTTGTCCTTTAGGTTTGTTACAAATATTAAGTTATATACTGTAAGTAAATTACTTCCACTTACTGATGTAGATAGAGTGTTCTAAAAATATTACCTACTATCAGCATTACCTGATGCCAACACCCAAGATTAAAAGTGGGAACAAGACAATAATCCACATTTTGTTAAAATCATGAGTGATATTAAAATATTTGAAATAATTTGATTAATTGAATTTTTCTAACTTGGAAGAACACAGACTTACCCAAAATTACCTTATCGAAACATCTTATTTCACATAAGGTGCCTAGCAAGTAGCTTTGCATATAGTTTGGCACAATTAATGTTTATAAAATGAATAAATGAATGATGTGTTGCTATTCATCACACAGCATATTATTTGTTCTCTCAAATCCTATGCAAAAATTAGAAAGATATATATATTTAGCCTCCATTTTTCTGAGGACACATGAGAACCACAGGAATATCTGTTTATATATAAGTGAATAAATTTTCTAATTTTCTTGGCCCTCATTTATGTGAATGTGGTCATTCCTAGTGATAATTATGTTAGTCATAATGTTAATGTCTTACTTTTGTAAAGAAACTCACAGTTTTCAAAGCACTTCTATTTCAAAGTATTTTCTTCCACACAGGCAAATGAATATTTCATTTAGACTTCAAGGGTGAAGTATAGATAGGAATCAATGTCATTACTTTATAGGAAAGAAAATATATTCAAGCAGGTTGTGACTTGTCTAAGGTCATGCAATCAGTAAATAAAAGGAAGAGAAAAGTGCCCACATATGGCTGGCACTTAAGATGTGCTGAATATTTGCATGGATGGATGGATGGATGGATGGATGGATGGATAGATGGATGGATGGATGGGTGGATGGATGGATGGATGGATGGATAGATGGATAGATGGATGGATGGTGGATGGATAGATTAATTAACCTGTTATAAATATTCTAAGTCTACTGCTTTTTCTACTACACCAAAACAAAGAAATTAAATTACTGTCTTAGTACTTGTGTCTATTTCTAGTTTTTACATCTTTTTTATGTGTTTATGGTAAAATTATTTACCATATTTGATTAGCAAGTTAATCTGTGCACATATAATTATTGACACCTGACTATTCACTAGGCATTGGTGAGTAAACAGCTGTGAGTGAGAAAGAGCCTCTTCAAGGTATTCATATTCTGTTTGGTGACTGGAGAGCACAGACAAGAAACACTATAAGAGACAGTGATCCATGGCCTAATATCTGCCGTGGATTTTAGGCGGAAGAACAAGCTGCAGACAAGGGACCACTGTCTGTCTAGTCCATTAATTTAGTGGTCAACTGTAAGAATGGTATTTGTGATTTTCAAACACACACACAAAATAATACATTGGGGAGAGAAGAATTAAACTATGTTATTTCTATGTTCAATAGTAAACAAGGTAAATAAATGTATGTAGAAAATATACAATTTTTTTTTTTTTTGAGATGGAGTCTCACTGTGTCGCCGAGGCTGCAGTGCAGTGGCGCAATCTCAGCTCACTACAACCTCTGTCTCCAGGGTTCGAGCAATTCTCCTGCCTTCGCCTCCCTAGTAGCTGGGACTACAGGCACCTGCCACCACACCTGGCTAATTTTTCTGTATTTTTAGTAAAGATGGGGTTTCACCATGTTGGCCAGTCTGGTCTTGAACTCCTGCCCTCGTGATCCACTCGCCTTGGCCTCCCAAAGTGCTGGGATTACAGGCATGAGCCACCGTGCCTAGCCCGAAAATATACAAATTTATATACAAAAAATATACAACAATGATAATAAAGTGATCAAAACAAAGCATGCCCACGAAGGGGCTAGGGCTAGAAAGACACAAGCATTTATTTACTATACAGTTTAAGAATTTTGAGGCACCAGACTGAAGCTTCTCAAAGGCATTTAGTACAGTTCCACTCAGTTTGACATACATTGCTTATTACCAGCCAGACATTAAATCTAGGTCATTTCATCAGTATCTTTACAAACCCAAAGCCTAGCATGCAGTGTGTGCACCATAAATGCTTTCTGAGTGAATAAAAAAATGAATGAATGAAACTTGATGGCCCATCCAAGGAGCTGAATCAGAAACTAAATTCAATCGTAATTTTTCAGTTTGATTCCGTTTCTTACATTTACTATTTTACTTATAGATACTTGCATATTTCTAATGACCCAAGTTGACCTTAGCTATTTCCTTGCTTGGATTTTTAAAAAATTACTATAACCTTAGTGGCTTAGAGCAACAGCCATCAATTACCTCAGTTCTCCAGCTCAAAAGCCCAGGTGAGCTCAACTGGGTTCCCTGCTTAGAATTTCTCAAGGCTGAAAGTGAGGTACTAGCTGGGCTAGGCTCTTATTTGGAGGCTCTGGGGGAAGAATCACCATCAAACCTTATTCAGGTTGCTGGCTGAATTCAGTTTCTTGCTGATGCAGGACTAAAATCACCTTTTCCTTGCTGACTGGTAGCTGGGAGACTTTTCCAGCCTCTGGAAGTAATCCTCAGCTTACCCTCTCTGTCTTCAGCCAGCTGTGTGAAGTCTTTCTCACAGGGGTTGAATACTCCTCATGCTTCAAATCTCTCATCAAATCTCCCTTCTGCTCCCAACCAGAGACAACTCTCTGCTTTCTAAGGCTTGGCGTGATTGGATTTCAAAGGGTTTATGTGATTACATTTCAAAGGATTTGTGTGATTAGATTAGGAGCATCTGGATAACCTCCCCTTTGCCACATAACATAATATAATCACAGGAATAACACCAGGGCGCCAAGTTCACAAGGGCCATCTTAAAATTCTGCTTACCATATTCCCCACCATCTCACACATCCCTAAACTTATCAAAAGTCCTACAGATTCTCACATTCTCTCCTTTGCATTACTATTACATGCAAGTGAACAAAGTGGGTTGGTGCATTCACCATGAAGTGGGGGTGACTAAAAAATGCATGTCTACCTAGGCAATCGCCCAGATTTTCAAGAATATTCTAAATATCCAGAAGTGGACAGAAAAGTATTTCTATTTCAACACATTATATATATATGAAAACAAACATTTCTGCCACCCACTTCTAACCCTGGGTTACCAGTTTATATAATGTCTGCACTAGACTGCACAGACCTTTTTTTTTTTTTAGCTCTTCTTAAAACAAGGTTTCTACCTCTATATCTCCAACATTTGGAATTTCTCTGACACCTGTTAAGCCCTCAATTCCTGTGTGTTCAATGAAGTAATGACTATATTAACTTTCTGGTTAAAATGGGTTTATGCTGTATATTATCTGCCTATCACAGAAATGTAATGAGAATCTGATATTTTTCATCTCCTTAGATAATGCTCATTGCACCTGATTTAGGACCACAAGAATGAGTGTATATTTTAAAGTTTATTTTTAATTGACAAATAATAGTTGTATAGATTTATGGGGTACAATGTGGTGTTATAATACATGCATACACTGTGGAATGATTAAAGTCAGACGAATAAACACATTCATTACCTCAGATACTTATTACTTTGTAGTAAGAACATTTAACATCTACTCTTATAGCACTTTTGAAAGATATCATTCATCATTATTAACTAAAGACACCATGCTGTATCATAGATCACTCGAACTTATTCCTTCTGTCTAACTGAAATTTTGTACCTTTGAAATAACACTTCCCTTGTCTACCTCCAGCCTCTGGTAACCATCACTCTCTCCTTCTAGGAGCTAGACTTTTTAAGATTCCACATATAACCTTTATCATGCAGTATTAGTTTTTCTGTGCCTGGCTTATTTCATGTAGCATAATGATCTCTAGATTTATCCATGTTGTCATTAACGACAGATTTTCCTTCTTTTTAAGGCTGAATTGAATTTTTTCCCATTCATCTATTGATGGACTCTTAGATCATTTCCATATCTTGGCTATTGTGAATAATGTTGCCATGATCATGGGGGTACAGACATCTCTTCGACATACTGACTCCCATTCCTTTGCATGCATACCCAGAACCAAGATTGCTGGATCATAAGGTAGTTTGTTTTTAGTTTCTTGAAGAACCCCTGTACTATTTTTCCAAATGGCTGTACTAATTTACTACCAACAGTGTACAAAGCTTTCTTTTTCTCTAGATCCTCTCCAATGCTTGTTGTCTTTTTTTTTTTTAATGATAGCCATTCTAACAGATGTGAAATGATATCTCACTGTGGTTTTAACTTGCATTTCCTTAATTATTAGAGGTGCTGAACATTTTTTATGTACCTCTTAGCCATTTGTATGTATTCTTTAGAAAAATGTCTATTCAAGTCCTTTGCCCATTGTTTAATTGGATTATGTGTTTCCTTGTTATTGAGTAGTTTGAGGTCCTTATGTATGTTGGATATTAGCCCCTCATCAGATATATGATTTGCAAATATTCTTCCCGGTATCTGTGGGTTGTCTCTTCACTCCATTGTTTCCGTTGCTGTGAAGAAGCTTTGTAGTTGGATGTAATCCTATTTGTCTATTTTTGCTTTGGTTGCCAGTGCTTTGGGGTTATAGCTAAGAAATCATTGCCAAGACCAATGTTGTGGAAGTTTCTCTATATGTTTTCTACTAATACTTTGATAGTTTCGGGTCTTATGTTTACATCTTTAATGTATGCTGAGTTGATTCTTAAATACGGGGTGAGATAAGAGAGGGTGCATCCTAATATGTGAGAAATAATATATGTTCTAGGACCAAGAGCATTCGCAATACATAAAATATTTCCACCATTGAAACTGAGATGGCTGAGGGAACAAATCAGCCTTTGACAATATTTATATTCACATAATTTAGAGAATGCCTAAAAGTATTTATTCTGTGTGTGAAGCCACATTTTGAACTTCGATAACACCCTGAGCTACTCCTTTGGATACTTTACAAATGGCTTCTTCACTCTATCTGAAGCCCAGGTTTCAAAGTGCATTATCAATCCCTTATACCCCAGGCGTTTCTCACATGGCTGTTTACCAGTGTGACAGTCTTGTCTGATATTATATTTAGCGCTAACTTTGAAACCTCACCCAAAATTTGAACAGTGTATGTTCTCAAAAAATAAGATGACACAAAATAATGGTCAGATGTTGGGGTACAGGCAGGATTAAGAGCATGAGAATAACTTTGTGGAATTACTGAAAAGTGCCTCAGTCAATTATATAAATGAAAGGTCAATCCACAAAAGAAGAGGCAACATATTTTGAATTTCTGAGCGAAATATCCTGCTTCATTTCTATGGACTCTCAGAATCTATTTCCTGCAATAGCGAAGAAAATTCATTTCTGAGCTCAGAAGCTATCAATAAAGAAAGCTAGGAGAACTGCCAATTGTATTAGTACTACTGTACAAAAATGAATGATCTCTAGTGAGTTAGCCTGAGGACTAATTCAAACATGCAAAGCTACAGTGTTGGGTAGGGCACAGTGGCTCATACCTGTAATCCCAGGACTTGAGGAGGCCAAGGCAGATGGATCACTTGGGGTCAGGAGTTTGAAACCAGCCTGACCAACATGGCGGAACCCCATCTCTACTAAAAATAAAAGAAAAAATAGCCAGGCGTGCTGGTATATACCTGTTGTCCCAGCTACTAGGGAGGCTGAGGCAGGAGAATTGCTTGAACCTGGGAGGCAGAGGTTGCAGTTAGTTGAGATCATGCCACTGCACTCCAGCCTGGGCAACAGAGCAACACTCCATCTCAAAAGAAAAAAAAAAAAAAAGCTGGAGTGTTGTTATAGTGTCAATTTACTATCAAAATTAAAGGATATGGGGGCTTAAATGAAGAATTTTTAAAAAATAATATCTCTCTAGGCTCATCATTAAAACATATGGTTGCAGAGATGTTGTTTTCCAACAGACATATAAAAATGTTATTCTCTCTTTAATATCCAAATAGTATGTTCCAAAGGGCATTGCACTGGGTTTAGATGGATCACTAGCCATTTTCAATTGGCAATTCTCGCTTCCTCATTTGGAACCTCACTGCTTTACATTTATAAACCAAAAGGAAACCAGACATTTTTAAAAATCATGAAGGAAGTTTATCTATTCCTTTTAGTAGAATGTTATGATTTTTATTTTATGACTACAAAATTAAATTTAGTTATCCAGCCAATAATGTTGAATATCATAAGCCAATTGAATGATATTGAGTTCTCAGAAAAATAAATGAAGCAAAATGGATTATTTTAAAGGGAGTATATCTTACCCCATAAAAGACAGCTGCTTTTCAACTAACATCAATTGGATGTTTAATATAACCTATTAGGATTTGGTTTTCTTCCTTTTTCAGAGACTTTCTTAGTCAAATATAATAACCAGAATCTACAGTTTGGCTCTCTTCTCTGTGAGCATTCTTATGTTCAAGTCCCACTATTTTTAGCTTTATGCAGTTGTTCCAAGAACATACCTTTACTCAGAAAGCAATATTTTTTCTACCTTCAAAGAGAAAATTTATGAAAAGGTCAGAAAACACAGAGTCCCTAAAATTGGACTTGGCTTGCTTCTTAGAACTTAAAAACAATTTGGTATTTTTAGTCAGGTTGCTCTAAAGAACAAAGAAAACAGCAGAATTTGTTGCTATAACTATATAACTTGACCAGTTGCAAACTGTCAAACATAAGCCCCAATCCCGTCTAAATATTGATGTCCCTACTTAATTAACTTACTTTGCTTTGTAATTAGTCCCACATTTTCAGTCTCTTGCAGTTGAGACTGGGCTTCATCACCTAGAAAATGGTAGTTCAGGCCAGGCATGGTGGCTCACACCTGTAATCCCAGCACTTTGGGAGGCCAAGGTGGGCAGACAACTTGAGGGCAAGATCGAGACCAGCGTGGCCAACATGGTGAAACACTATCTCTACTAAAAATACAAAAATTAGTCAGGCATGGTGGTGTGCACCTGTGATCCCAGCTGCTCTAGAGGGTGAGGCATGAGAATCACTTGAACCCAGGAGACAGAGATTGCGGTGAGCCAAGATTATACCACTGCACTCCAGCCTGGGTGACGGCGTGAGACTCTGTCTCAAAAAAATAAAGAAAACAGTAGCTCAAAACCCTCAATTGTCATTTTAAAAGATTTTTCATTTTAAAAAAATTGTGGTACTCAGCAGCAAAGTATAACTCACTGGTATCTAATACTAAGAGAAATCAGGAAAAGCTGGCCAATTAACAGTATGCAGTCAT
Source organism: Cacajao melanocephalus (assembly GCA_963573385.1). NCBI lineage: Eukaryota > Metazoa > Chordata > Mammalia > Primates > Pitheciidae > Cacajao > Cacajao melanocephalus. Next base: position 20,301 of record CAUYLG010017020.1, read on the forward strand.
TGCATTTATGTTTTATTGTAGGGATGTGTTGTTACAAATAAGTAAGAACAAGTGATGCTAGTATAAAATACCTAGAAATACCTGACCTCCTTGAGGTCAGGAGTCAAGTGTAATTCACAGGGATGAAAATCATTACAAATGAAAGCTGACCATGGTGACTTCTACTGCCTAGGGATGGAATAGGCATTTGAATAATTAGTAGTGGAATAATAAAGCTGCTGGAGAAAGGTAAGGCTGAAATTACAAAGCCTCTGCTATATGATAAGACCCAGAGTAGGTGATTATTTGTTGAGAAAGAACAAATTAACACGTCTTTGGGAGATGAAATGTAGGCTCGGAGGTGAGTGGACGGTGGAAATTTAATTTGCAAGACACCATCAAGTCATGGGTTAGATAAATGGAGGAGGTGGGTAAGCTAGGAAAAGCCTTGATAAAGGTGCAGGGGCTGATTAACGTGACCGGACTCACCAGGGCAACCAAAAGACCTAAGAACAAGGATGGGCAATAAGTAATTTTGAAATGTTTGCATTCTGCATTCTGCATTTTGGGTTGCACCTAAACTTTGATAAAAGTCTGAAATAAACACAGTGCCACCAGTTGGTCTGGTGAACTCTTAAGGATTTTCGAGCATTAGCTGAAATGTCTTCCCTTCCTTGTGACTTCACCTGACCAACCACCTTTCAGGAAGTCCATCAGAGAAAAGCCATCTCTTTTGGCTTTGTGCTGTCACAGTAAGTGCTTCATACATAACTTCCAGAACATACTTACCTGCATTAGAGTGTTGCTTTGAGAAACTGTCTCACCTGTTAAGACTATAAGCTATTTTTAGTCAGGAGCTTTTCTATTTATTTTTGTAACCCCAAAATCCTAGTACTCTTCCTGGCTGGCCCCTAATAAGCATTTAATAAATGTTGGTTGAAATCAGTCAAGGAAGACTTCTGAGAACAGATGAACTTTTTACAAAGAAAAAAAGGTTAAAAACATAAAGCTTCCATAACTTATTAATCAGATAGACAGTTGTAGATAGATAGCAAAAATGATTTCATTAAATTAGTAATTAATAGGGACTTTTAATGTTTTATAGGTTGTTAATCTGGACACACAGTACCTTGTATGCGAGTCTCTTAGTGGATTGTGTTGCTATGATTTGTTTTCAAAACTCCACTAGATTTGCAAACACTTTGATGCAAAAGTGTTTGGGATTCCTACATACATACCCAGCAGCTGCACAGGACATGACATGTATGTCAAGGGTCTAGAAAATATTTAGAGAAGGATACAGGAAAGGGAAGGAAGAAAAAGGAAAAGTTTTAGAAGAGTGAAAAAAATTCAAAGGGTAAAATTTCGAGACTACAGTATAAAAATATTACAGATATTTGTTTCCCATGAGCTTGGGGGTGCCTAGGCCAAAATAAGGCACTCAGACATGTAAGTTTCCAATTTGACAGTGATGGAGCCAAAAGGGAACCTGATCCTTTCCTGTCTCCTCCTCGTACCTCAGGTGCCACATACGCATCTGACTAGCGTCAAAACAGAAGGCTGGACTCCTCATACAAAAATGTGCTGGCGAGCACTCTTGTGACCTTTAAAATCGATCACTGCAAATGGGTATTCAAGCAAGACGAAATGATCTTCAGCTGGGCGGTTTCTCTTCTACATCAGCTGGCACAGAGGCAGGCATACAATTACAAGCAGCACGATTTTTGTTTTCAGACTGCCTGCCCAAACCTTCCAGTATTTTCCACAGCTTTACTGCAAAAAATAACACTAGCCTCAAGTTTAACAGGATGTGAAAACTCCTTCCATGTCTTGAGACAATTTCCCTCCTATGCTGCTGCTCAGCTGGTTGGTCTCTTCTTACTCAGCCCGGTGCGATTTGCGTAAATTGCTTTAACAGCCAAATATTAAGAGCAAACATTGGTCTTTCTTATTCCTGTGTACCTGAGTTTTATCTTCATCCAAGTGCACCTGGCAATTCACCCAAGTCACAAGGTATTGCCTAGGTCATATTTATGAGCTCAATGTGGGTAAACACAGCTGATCACCGGCCACCAGTTTTCCTTCCTTGCGGGTCCTTTCCTTTCCCTTCCCAAGGCTGGCTTCAAACTTCCTGCCTTTAGTGGCTCCTTCTGGAAGACCATGTGGAGTGGGATGTCAGGCAGCAAATGCAGGACCTCTCTAGATCTTTAGAAACAAACAGAAAATATGGTTTCTAGAGTAATATTGCTCCTTGGGCATTTCTCCAAGCTCCTGCTTGTGAAGCTTATCCTTTTTTGTTTGTTTCTGAATAGTTAATGGAATGGACAGTTTATGTTTTTCCTCTAATGAGGACACACACATGCATGCACAGTCTCACACACACACCTTCCCGCAGAAAACATCTTTTGTTTGTTTCTTCTTGGAATAGAAAGGAGGAGGTGGGAAGAGTAAGTTGTTTTGTTTTATAACACATGTTATTTTAAGGTTAAAAAAAAACCCCATGTATTGACTTTCAAAAATCATGTATATTTTTACATAAAAGTAAAAGTATTGCATTACACATTTAATTGCTGAATCATATGATATGTGAATTATATCTCAATAAAGCTATTTTAAAAATCTTCCTGTATCAGAACATTGGATGCAAGTAATTTTTTCCTAAAAGATAAATTTCAAGTACAAGTAAAAGAGGTCAATCAGAAAGGAAGTTAAGTACTTTCCAAAGCAATGTTTAGCTTTTCCTCAGCTACAGGAACACAGGTGTTGCTGCCAGAACACAGGGGTTGTGAAATCCACCCCTAAAAGCCAAAATGGGAATGGAAAAGACTCATGTCAACACTGTCGTCATTGGGCTTGCAGATTTGGGCAAGTCCACCCCTAATGGCCACCTCATCTACACGTGGGGTGGGACTGACAAGAGACCCTCTGCAAAATGTGAGAAGGAGGCTGCTGAGATGGGAAAGGGCTCTTTCAAGCATGCCTGGGTCTTGGATAAACAGAAAGCTGAGTGTGAACGTGGTATCACAATTGATATCTCTCTATGCAAATTAGCAAGTGTTACGTGAGGATCACGAGACTTTATCCAAAACATGATTACAGGCACATCTCAGGTAGATTGTGCTGTCTTGATTGTTGCTGCGGTGAATCTGATGTTCGTATCTCTAAGAATGGGCATACCTCGAGCACAGCCCTATGGCCTGCACGCCGGATGTGGAACAACTAATTGCTGTCATTCACAAAATGGATTCCACTGAGCCACCCTACAGCAGAAGAGATAGGAGGAAATCACTAAGAATGTCAGCACTTACATTAAGAAAATGGGCTATAGCCCTGACACTGCAGCATTTGTGCCAATTTCTCATTGGGATAGAGGCAACATGCTGGAGCCAGGTGATCACGGGCCTTGGTTCAAGAGATAGAAAGTCACTTGTAAACATGGCGGATGCCTGTGGAATCATGCTGCTTGAAGTTCCGGACTCCATCCTACCACCAACTCGTCCAACTGACAAGCCCTTGCGTCTGCCCCTCCAGGATGTCTATGAAATTTGGAGTATTGGCACTGTCTCTGTGGGCCAGTTGGACACTCGGGTTCTCAAACCAGTATCGTGCCCACCTCTGCTTCAGTCAGCGTTACAACTGAAGTAACGTCTGTTAAAATGCACCATGAAGCTTTGAGTGAGCTCCTCCTGGAGACAATGTGGGCTTTAATGTCAAGAATGTGTCTGTCAAAGCTGTTCATCATGGCAACATTGCTGATGAAAGCAAAACCACCTACCTGTGGAAGCAGCTGGCTTCACTGCTCGGCTGATTAGCCTGCATCCTCCAGGGTGAATCACACTGGCTGTGTATGCCTCTGTACTGGATTGTCACATGGCTCACACTGCTTGCAAGTTTCCTGAGTTGAAGAAAAAGGTTCATCAATGTTCTCGTAAGAAGCTGGAAGATCGTCCTCAAATTCTCAAAATCAGGTGATGATACTATCGTTGATATGGTTCCTGGAAAGCCCAGTGTGCTGAGGGCCTCTCTGACTAGTCTCCTCCAGGTCGTTTTGCTGTTCATAATATGAGATAGACAGCTGCTGAGGCTGTCATTAGAGCAGTGGCTGCTGGAGCTGGCAAAGTCACTGAGTCTGCCTGGGAAGTTCAGAAGGCTAAATGAACAGTATCTCTAATACTTGTCACTCTAGTCTCTCTTTTTTTTTTTTTTTTGAGATGGAGTCTTGCTCTCTCACCCAGGCTGGAGTGCAGTGGCACCATCGTGGCTAATTGCAGCCTGGACCTCCCAGGCTCAGGTGATCCTCCCATCTCAGCCTCCCAAATAGCTGAGACCACAAACATGTCCCATTATGCCCAGTTATTCATTTTTATTAATTTTAGTTTTTTGGTAGAGATGAAGACTTCCTATATTGCCCAGGATGGTCTTGAACTCCTGGGTTCACGCAATCCTCCCACCTCAGCACCCTAGTCTTAATCAACGGTGGAAGAACCATCTCAGAACTGTTTGTTTCAATCAGCTATTTAAGTTTAACAGTAAAAGACTGGTTAATAAATAATCCATCATAAAACCACAGAAGGAAAGAATGCTTTGCAGACCATTTTGTTTTTGTTTACGTGTGGCAGTTTAATTAGTTTTTTAAATTGTTACTTTTTATCGGAAACACCTTGACCAAAAATCTATCACAGAATTCTGAGACCCATTAAAACAAAGTTTAATGGGGAAAAAAAAATGTTATAGCAGAAAAATCAACTTAGAATGTAACACGTTGTCACCAGCTGATGATAAGTAACCATATCACTGAAGTTTACAACATATTCAGTCGTGAATCTAATATTATAGATGGAATACTACCAATAAAAATATTTTTGTGTTTTGAACAAATCTGTCAAGTATAGTACATATGATGGCCATTGTATGGCCACTATATTTAATTGCAATGAATACATTGCAATTAAAATGTGTTCATGTAAATGCTTCTGAATAAAATTTATATGGCATCACTTCCTAAAGACCTTTTTCAGTATATTTTCCTTTTAATACATCATATGGGAGTTAATTTCAAAATCTCTTAATCTTTGTTCTGTTCTGTTTATGTTTCTCCTTACAAATCTGCTGTGACCTCAAAGTCTTCCTAAGCAGTGGGAAAGGCTTCTTTTCAACAGGATGGTTTAAAACTAGGTTTGCTAAACAACATGGTTGCCATCATACCATTAGCACTGACACCCATAGCAGACGTGGCTAATTAAAGAAGTTAGTGTCTCCTGCAGAGTGTAGATTAGACTCAGCTGTGGAGCTCCGGACAGCTAGGAAAACCCACTTGCTGGACTGGTTAGGAAGGAAGTCAATTCAGTTCTCCAAAGTCCCTCTCATTGTCTTACAAATGGTGGTCTCTATTCTACCACAATCACCATGAGGGTTCATAACGCCCCGTTTGACAAACGTAGTCATGACGTGATTCGCCGCTGTTCTTCCGTAGTTCTGTAAGAAAAAGAAAAGCTTTTAACCTCTCCAGTTTGATGAGCCAGAGAACTTTCCAGAGTATTAATAGTACTGGAAAAGACCCTGAACAGTTAATGCGATGGCAGGAGGGTCCAAGCGGCTGTAGAAGCAGCACATTCTGTTCCTTTTCTTCACCAGCCAGCCAGACCAAATAGGAGCGGGTCTCCTCTCTGGAGCCACATTCCAGCCTGCACTGGAGAAGTGCCCCCGACACACAGTGTTTCCTATTAGGAAATGTGCTAAAATTAACCAAAGTTCCTCAAGTCCTGGCCGAGGAGGTGGCACAGTCAGCAGGGCTCCCTGTTCCTTCCTCAGCACACTGCTTTCCGTGCTATCTCTAGGGCAAGTTGTCTTTGGCATCTTGAAGGATTTATACTTGTTGTGTCTTAAATGTGTAACTCACTAGTAATGAGCCAATAGTGGAAATTTCAGTGAACAGAGCTTTTTACTCCAGCAATTCCAGGTGCAAACCACAAATAGAAAGGTTGTTTTTGTGAGTTTTTCCTCTCCAGGCCCTATCTGGTGTTTGCAGCCTGAGTCCTAGGAAACCTAACATGGAAATAAAGCCTCCAAGGGTTCGTGTCTATTACCTGTAGGGCCTCCTAACTAACATCGCCCTTCTAGGACAAAGGTGCCTTCCTTTCCAGTAAGCTTTCCGCAGGGAGAACGCAGTGAAGGAGCGGGATCCTCCTAGACCAGTTCAGAGGCACCTGCTCTCCCACACAGCCTGGTGCAGCTGGGCCTTCAGGCAGGAAGCGTGCCCGGTGGGACAGCAGCTGTGGTTCTGCCGGCTCCCCAAGAATGGGATTTGGCCTCCTCAGACAGGCTGTCAAAGTCACGTTAGACCTCTAAGGAATGTCCTCACCTACCCCAGGCTGACTCCAAGCCCCAGCACACACTTTTCACTTTGGATCTCCTCCCCTCACCCACATCCCCTCTAGATCTCCCTTTGGTCTGAGGTGACTTCCTGCCCTCTGCTCCAGACTGGCCCTGGTGCCCTCGCCTCTCCTTCACCAGCCTCTCTCCTCTGTCCCAGGCAGACCCACAGAGAGTCTTGCCTTCTGCTGACAAAACGTGCCTTGCTCTAATGCTTCCTCTCCAGGGCTCTAGTCTTTTTCTGGATTTCTTCAAATCAAGATTCTACTTTCTGGAAAGCAGGAAGTTGGGCCAAGCACAACAATATGGCTGCCGGTAGAGCAACACGCAGGAGAGGAGGTGACACGGAGTCAGAGGCACCGCCTGGGAAGTGCTGCTCCTCACTTGCCCCCTAATCTTGGGCAAATCTCTTACCTGCTCTGAGGCTTTGTTTTTTCTCATCCTAAAAAAGATTATACTCATATCCCAGGAGTAATTAAATATTCTATTCAAGGCATTCAGTACTGGGCTGGCAAGGCTGCTTCTCAATATTAGTATTACTTGTTTCAGTGGCATTTATCAAAGGATGTCCTAAAGAAATGAATCTCATGATTCACTGTACCAAATAGGGCTCAAAATTCAAATATGCTTGGGAAGTTTGAACTGTGAACTGAAGCTTACCCCAGGCCACATGGAGATTTCTAATAATCACGAGGAGTCCTTCCCCTGGACAAGTTACTTAACTGCTCTGCCTCCATTTTCTCATTCATAAAATGGGGCTAATAACAGTTTTTTCCTCTTATTACTTTTGTGAGTGCTAAATTAGGTGACATATATTAAATATTTAGCAAAATACCTGCTGTATCGCATATGTGAAACAAATGTTAACAAGTAGTATCAAAATTAAGTAGTAGTAGTATTACAATTAAGTAGTATTACAGTTTATACTACTACCGCTATTTAACAAACTGAAAATTCCTAAAATTAAAAACAACAAATAACACTGTCTTTTCAATGTTGCTGAAATGAGTGTTTTGCAAACTTCATTAGGCCAGGGATCTCTTTTCTGGTGATCAGTGGGAAACACTAGCTAAATAATTAAACCTTTGAGAGATATTTGGTTTGGAACAAAAAGCACCTGAAGATATTGTGTCTTGATCCAAATAACTTTTCAGCCTCTAGGAATCCGCCCCTCTGAACTCTCCTTGGCATAATGGTTCATGCTGTGGGAGAAGAAATGTTGAAGATGGCATAGTAATGCCAGAATTATGGGCTTCAGTGTCCAAACAGGAGAGCATCCTAGCAGAGTCCCAAGAGCATGGGCCTTGCTCAGATGGAACAGAGTCTAAAACCTCACTGAATATTCTTTATCATTTTGGAGGGAGAAATGAAGAGAAATTATTTAATCTCACTAAACTTCAGTGTTCTCATTTACAACATTGAAAATAATTGTGCCTACCTCATAGGATGGTTATCTAGTATAGTAAATGGCATATGTTAACCTCAATAGAGTCTGTCTCCTAGTTATCCTCGTAGTGTATTAGGCTGTTCTCATGCTGCTAATAAAGACATATCCAAGACTGGGTAATTCGTAAAGGAAAGAGGTTTAAAGGACTCACAGTTCTGTATGGCTGGGAAGGCCTCACCATCATGGCTGAAGGCAAGGAGGAGCAGAGCCATGTCTTACATGGCTGCAGACAAGAGCTTGTGCAGGGGAGCTCCCATTTATAAAGCCATCAGATTCTTGAGACTTACTCATCACCATGAGAACAGTATCGGGGAAACTGCCCCCATGATTCAATTATTTCCACCTGGCCCTGCCCTTGACACACGGAGATTATTACAATTCAAGGTGAGATTTGGGCTGGGACACAGCCAAACCTTATCGCATTATATCATTAGAATCTTTATAATTATTCTAGATTCTCTGCCTGACTAGTATGTGACCTTTCACATGATACACTTGAATGTCTGGAAATTCCTCACAGACTTTTCAGGGTTGAATGAGGAAATGGACGTGAAGAGTGTGGCCTTGGAAAATGCTCACTGGGTAGAACTCCATTCCTCCTGCTGGCTTGGAGGACAGATAGTGTATTTCATTTTTTACTGTGCCTCATTGCTTCTTATATGGAGACACTGTTTTGATCAGACTATAAATCAGCCTCCTGAGTAGCTGGGACTACAGGCGTGTGCCACCATGCTTGGCTAATTTTCATATTTTTTGGTAGAGATTGGGCACCATGTTGACCAGGCTGGTTTCCAACTCCTGACCTCAGGTGATCCAACCACCTCGGCCTGCCAAACTTCTGGGATTACAGGTGTGAGCCACCCCACTCGGCCCTAAATTAAGTATTCTTATGTGAGGTGTGCCTTAAATTCAGTCTCAAAGTCCTCAACTTGGGAAGCAAAATCCTATGAGTATTTTTAATTATTTTTAATTGGCACATAATAATTGTACATATTTATAGGGTATAGCATGATACTTTGTTACATGTATACAATGTGTAATGATAAAAATCAGAATAATTAGGTCATCTATCCCCCCAAATATTTATCATTTCTTTGTGTTGGGAACATTCAAAACCCTCTCTTCTAGCAATTTCCTATGTGTGTTTCATCCTGCAGAATCTGGTCCTCCCAGAATTAGTCTGCCAATTTCCAGGCCCTAAATAGCTCCCAGAGCACTGCAGAATGGCTAATGGCAGTCCACTAGTATAGAAGTCAATGTCACCTACTGTGTTCTGAAGATTGTGTGCTAAGGTAATTAAAAGAAAAAGGAAACTTCTCATCTCTGAATGTCTTATGATCTCAAAATTCTACTTTCTATAACAATTCTGAAGGAAGAAATAAGCTTCATAGGGTGGCTACAACATACAAACAATTTTATATTAAGTTAAATTTTCATTTATATTCTCTTTCTTGTAAAAATTGAGAAATAACAAAATTAGCCATAGAAGTACACCTCCTTTGGGGAAAACTAAATTAATATGTAGTTTATCATTAGATAAATTTATTTGTCAAACAATCTGATTCATTTTTAAAACAATAAAATATTAGGTAGTTATCTGCTTCATTAGGTCAGTGCACTCCTTGAAAGCAAGGACTTTATCTTCTGGTATAATAAACTTCCTTTAAGCACATATAGGAATTAATGTAGAAATGTATGTACATTAATATAGAAATTAATGTATGCAGCTTTCATTGCCTACCCATCTATTTCATGAGAAGGACCATATCTGAATTCTAGCAGACAGATAATATCATATGAAGCTTCCTATTTATTTAAAAAATTTTGTGGAACCAACGTGTTTCCATTATGCCAGACACTTGCTAAGCATTCAGATTCTTGAGACTGAAATTTTTAATTTAGCAGCATTTCTTACAGATGGACATGAATAATGAATTTGGGTCCATTTTATTGTTTGTTTAATTGTTTCCGTTTGAAGTGAATAGAAATATTTGGCTATGTCATTTTTTTCAATATATTCCACGAATGTACACCACTGTGAAGGAAACACTGGGTCTAAAAGCAATACTTCTAGCAAATTTCTTTTAAAAAGCTGTAGTAAGATAACATTTCTTGTCTTTATTATGCCATACTAATAGGAATTCCTATTAGTATTGCATTTGAGATTCTATGCAGATCCTCAAATGTCCACCCAACCAAATGGCAATACTGAAGTCCTTAACGTCTGTCTTTGTGTTGTTTTAGGAATTTGCCTCTCTCTTTGCAAAGTGCCAGATCTACCACAAGAGGGCACTGTGCTCCTAGTTCACTCCAAAAGAAGCAAACATTGTCACTTTGAGAAACAGCAGTGTGTCCTTATTTCAGAAGATTCCAGCGGCTGCAAAAGGAATGTTTGCACCACGCGTCTACTGCATTTGGATGGAGATAAAACAGGGACGCCGTAATGAGTTCAATAGTTCCAAAGGCAAGAAAACAAATGTGACAACTATCTACTGGTTTGTTGCCACTTCAAGTCATTTTTCGTCTAAGCCACACGATGGCGCCTCTTCATCAATTATAGCTGCGCTGCCGCAGGGAGCATGCAGACAATTTCTGTCCTAAAACCTGCAGCTGACAATCAGCAGTGTAATTTTGAAAATAGCAAATGTTTTTAACCTAAGTAGAAGCTTTGTGGAGAAACTTTGCAACAACTTAGTTTTCTTTTTGCCTCAACTTATAAAAATTTTCTTTTAGAGAATGTTTTAGGTGATCATCTTCTGTTAGAGATGATCAAGTGTTGGCTCAATGAAACAGAGAGCTATTTTCACAGTATCTGGGGGATTTTCACCAGTCCCTGAGCAGAAGCTCCATTCAATGTACAGAATTCTCAGCTGCACATTGTCACTTGTTTCCACTACTAGGTTAAAATTTTCTCAGCAAAACTAAAGGAAAGCTTTATTTTAAGCAATCCTTCCATAACAATCCACCTGTCCAAGCCATGAAAAAGATAATTTTTAAAGGAATATAATTGTATTACTCAATGTTGCAGTTAGGTTTTCAATTATGCAGAGTTTAGCTGGATAATTTTCTAACTCATAATATGGCTCTCAATTTGCATTTTGATTTTACAGTCTTGTGAGTTTGAGACATTTCTGGGCTGAACTGCAGAACCTGGAACCTCTCTTTGTCACATTAGAGTGGTATATTCTCTCAAAAGACAAAGGAAGAGAGCAGCCTGCGTGTCAGTGGGATTATGTAAGAAATGCAGACTGATACGATGACACAGTAAGACTAATGGTGAGGGTCAGGTGTGGTGGCTCATGCCTATAATCCCAGCACTTTGGGAGGTGAAGCAGGTGGACCACCTGAGGTCAGGAGTTCAAGACCAACCTGACCAACATGGCGAAACTCTGTCTCTACTAAAAATAGAAAAATTAGCCGGGTATGGTGGTGCACCTGTAATCCCAGCTACTTGGAAGGCTGAGGCAGGGGAATCAGTTGAACCAGGGAGGCAGAGGTTGCAGTGAGCCAAGATTGTGCCACTGCACTCCAGCCTGGGTGACAAGAGTGAAACTCCACTTCAAAAAAAAAAAAAAAGGACTACTGATGAGTATCTTTAAAAACTCACACATTGGTTTAGTTAATCAATTGTGAATGCTCTAGGCTCGTCCTCTAACATCATGCTTCAGTGGGTATGAGGTGGGGGCTGGGAATATTTATTTTTACAAAATGTGCCAGGTGATTCTGACTCACTTCCAGGTTTGGGGACCACTGGCAAGGAAACTATGGTAAAAGAACAGATGAGAGAGAAGAAGAACTTGAGTTCTTGAGAACTTCCAACAGTGAAGATGGCAGGAAGCATTTAAGACACAGGAACAGACAGATTGTGAGGACTGGATAAATGAATGGAATCTATGATGATTCTAAGTTTCTGGTTACGTGAGTCAGAATACTGTGGTGCCAATTCACTAAAGCAGGAAATAAATAAGAACAAAGAAGTAGAGCATAAGATGAGTTCTATTAGGGATATAATACATTTGAAATGAATGCATAACTCCAGGCTTCTATGTCTAGTACAGTATGGAGGTCAGGAGTTATCAAAATACAAACAATGGTGAACTCTGGGGAGAGAGTAAACTGCTGACAAGCACCGACATTTAATCCTGGAAGCTTCTGGATCACAAAAAACATATTTATGGTCAGCTCAGAATTTTTTTAATTAAAAAAAATATTGAAGCCTTTACTTGAGACTTTTATTCTCCCATTTGGCGAAAGATCCCTTTATTTCAAATGTTCTTATAATCAACAAGAATATTTGTTCACATCACCTTCTTGGCCACCACAGTTACTGAGTTTGCCAGCCCAGATATAAGCAGTGGACAGGGTTTGAGAAAAACTGAATGTTTAGGAAAGAATGAGGAGAGAGAACATAAGCAGGAGAGAAAAGTGTGAAGCAGAAAGAAGGTTGAAGCAAGCATTCTGTTAAATGCAACAAAGAAGTTCAGTGAGACTGGCCTCAGAAGCAATTTGACTTTTCACCTAATAATTCATGAAAGAGATGCATTTATTCAACAAATGTTTCTTGTGCACCTTCTCTGAACCTGGTAGTATGTTAGGACCAAGTGAGACAATAACAAACAAGATAGGTGTAATTAATGTCTTCATAAAATGTATAGGCCAGAGGACATGGAAAATATAGAGGAAATATACAAAGATGAAACCTATGAAAAATGTGAATACCTAATGCTATCAGGGAATAGATGAAGAGTGTCTGGGACAGTATCCTGGAGGACAGGACATCTCCTGGCCCCTTCTGCTTGAGTATGTGGCTTCCTATGGCTAGGATCAATCTGCCTTAGCCTTTGGCTTTCTGCTCTTGTCTCTGCACTTTCTCCTGGTCTTGCTGTTGCTTTTAAACCAGACCCCGCCCAATGGGTGGAATCTTTCTATTCCTGCACTGGACCCAAGGAACCTTATTAACCAGATAGATACATTTTTTCCTTCATTTATGAAAAGGGGAAGAATTTGAGTGGAAACCAAGTCATTTCAGATATTAGGCGATATGAGCTTTTCACATGTAAGCTTATCAGTTTCATGAATATTAATTTAGGATGCTACATATTGGCACCAGAAGTCTGAAATGAGGAGACAGAGCTGAGATAATGGGAAAGCCAAGGCTGCTAGGATTCACAGCAAGAGTAAGAGAGAGGAGAGAGAGGCACGGAGAGAAAACTCCAGGAGTTTTCCCCGTTACGTATTCAGTTGACTACGAATCATTTCATGCAGAAGCCAGGAAGAAAACCACCTGAAAAGACTAGAGGGACCGGTGCCTGGAGGTCACACAAGCTGGGAATAATGCTAGTGCCTGTTCCCAACAGCCAGAGTGAAAAACTCACAATTTATAAGGTAAAATACTAAGATGGGTTTTGCTTCAGTAGTGGGAAAAAATTAACCCAAGACTAAATGCTGCGATTTTCACCAACAAAGCACACAAGCAGATTTGCGGATTAAACTGTTTCCGAGTAATTTAAGAGTGTTCCAGAAAAAAGTTCAAGAATATTTATAATAATATAAAAACATCTGGCAACCAACATGGTAAATCTTTACATGTCTGGCATTGAGTCAAAAATTACTGCAAAGAATTTTTGCAAAGAAGCAGGAAAATGTAGTCCATAATGAGAGAAAAAGGTCAGACAGTTGAAACTGACCTAAAGATGTCAAGGTGATAGAATTAGTAGACAAGGGCATTATAATAGTTATTATAACTGTATTTCATATGTTCAAGACACTAGCAGAAAGATTGGGCATATTAAATGAGACATTGAAGATATTTACAAATTCAGTTTAAATTTCTAAAGATGAAAATCGTAATGTCTTTGATGAAAAACACACTGGGTGGTGATACTTCCTGGTGATATTGCTGGAAAAGGATTGAATTTACAGGCAGCTATCAAGACTATGCAAAATGAAACACAGTGAGAAAAAAGACTAGAAAACAAATAAAACACCAATTAACTATGAAACAATGTCAAGGTGCCAAATGTATTAATTGGAGTCTCTGAAGGAGGAGGATAGGGTTAGAAAAAAATATTTGAAGAAATCATAGCCAAAATTTTCCAAATATAATGAAAAACTATAAAACCCAGATCTGAGAACCTGGAGCACAAGAAACAAGGAAAAAATTGCAGCAGAGCATGTAACAATCCAATTGTTTGACACTAACAGTCAATAGAAAGCAGAGAAAATACCCATTACATGCAAAAGAATAAAGATAACGATGACAAAATATTTTCATCAGAAACAATATAAAAGAGTAACATCTTTAAAACACTGAAAGAAAAAACTGTGTCTAGAATTTGCTACATGGCAAATATATTTTTCAAAAATAAGGTTAAGTAAAGGTTGTTTTAGAATACAAAGCTGAAAGAATTTATTACAGGTAGACTTTCACTACAAGAAATGTTAAAGGAAGTCTGACAAGCAGAAGGAAAGTGATACCAGATAGAAACCTGGATTTGCACAAAGGGATGAAGATCATCACAGTATTGCTAATTGCATGGATTAAAATAAATGCTTTTGCATATTATTTAAATTTATTTACAGGTAATACAGCTTAAAGCAAAAATAATATGTGTCATGGGGTTTAAAACACATGAAGAAGTAAAATATATGACAAAAATAGCAAAAAGTTCTCAAGGGAAGACCCTTTTCCCTTTTGTAAGTTATTGTGCGTAAAATAGTAAAATATCACTTGTAGGTAGACTGTGGTGAGTTAAAGATGCACATTCTAAACCCATCAGCAACCACTAAAATAATACAACTAAGAGTTATAGCCAGCCAACAAAAGAAATAAAATGGAACTATACATAACACTCAATCCAAAATAAGGCAGAAAAAGAAAGAAAACAGAACGAAGGACAAACATAACAAATAGAAAACAAGATGATAAATTTTAAGCCAACCATATTAATAATTGTATTAAATATAAATGGTCTAAATACCCCCAATTAAAAAACAAATTACCAGATTATATTTTTAAAAAAATCAAGACCCAACTATACACTACTCAAAAGAAATTCACTTTAAATACAAAGATAGAAATCAGTTAAAAAGGTGGAAAAATATATAGCACTAACCAATATCGATGTAGTATGTGAAAGTTATTTTATTATGAACAGGTGTTAGCCTGTTCATAACTTTAAGACAGATGAAAAGAAAACTTTATTTTGTTAGCATGTAATCACATTTGATAGCATCTACTAAAGGAAATGAGCTCCTAAATTGGAGAGCAGCAGTTTGCATTGTTGATACTCAGCCACCAAGAGAAAACATTGCTACTCTTTTGTCCCAGTATATACTGACAGAATTCTTCAAGTTCATTTAAAAAAAAAATGAGAAGGTCTGGCCTTTCTTTGGAAAACTGTTCTTTAGAAGTTCCATCAACCCTAGCAGTGACACTGGGATGCAGGAGCAGACTTGGCAATCTGGAGTGACCCTTAAAGCTCCAGCCAATGTAGGTTAAAGGCAGGAAAGGCAGCTCAAAGGGCTCCACTGATAAAAAGACACCTCAGCTTCTGTCCTAGCCATGACCACAGCTGACCCTGAGTTGGAGCCAAGCTAACATTCCAGATTATGTTTCCTAACTCTCATCCTGAAATGAAACACCCTCCTAACACCTTGTGCTTTTCCACTGAGAACAGATCATAATTCTAAAAAATTATTTATTTGTGTGATTTTTTTCAGCATATACATAGTGAATTATTTTTACTTTCATTATTTTAAAAATATGCATGTATACTTTTTATTTTGGAACAGTTTCTCACAAGAAGTTGAAAAATTAATACAGATAGCTCTTGTGTGTCTTTCTCCTGGCTTCCCCTCATGGTAACATCTTACATAAACATAGTACATAGTCAAAAGCAATAAACTGACATTAGTACAATAACATTAAACTTTAGACCATATTTTTATTTCATTAGTATTTACATATTCTATTGTGGTGGGAGGGGGAGGCAGTGCAGGTTATGTATTTCTATGAAATGTTATCGCCTAAACACAGTCATGTTACGAACACCACAATCAAGATATAGAACTCTTCTACTATGTAGGATCCTCCAGTTCCCCTGATTTCTTTCTGCTGTTCTGATAAAAAAAATCACAGATTGTCTTTTTCATTAAGCGTAATGCCATTGAGAACTATCCAAGTTGTTTTGTGTGTTAATGGTTCATTCATTTTTATTGCTGAGTAATATTTCATTGGTGGCATGTACTCCAGTTTGCTTACCTGTTCATCCACTGAAGAACATCTGGTTGGTTACCAGCTTTTAGCTATTATTTTTAAAGCTGCTATGGGGATTCATAAAGGTTTATATGTGAACATAAGGTTTCATTTCTCTAGTATACTCAGAAGTATGATGGCTTCATTGTACAGTAAATGCTTAACTTTATAAGGTATTGCAAACCTTTCTTCAAAGTGGCTATACTATTTTATATTCCCAGCTGCAATGTGTGAGAAATCTACAAATTAATACTTCACGTCCTCATCAGCATTTTCCAGGTTTTTTTTAACTTTAGTCATTCTGATTGTGGATAGTGGTAATTGTATTATTGTTGTTCATTATATTTCTCTCCAATGAGGCTGTCAGTTCTAGAAGGTCAGAAAATGTGTCTTATTTATGGCCTGGCAAACACTGGCACTCAACAAATACATCTGTCTAGCTGAGAGAATGCGAGAAAAGACAAGGAATTGAATGGAGAAATGGAGCAGTAGAAAGGAAAGGTGGGGAGGGAACAAGGAAGGAAAAAAGACGAGCAAGGAATCTGTGTGTGGGGGCCATGGTGTTTGCTCACACGCTAGGCTTCTGCTCTGTCTGTGAGGCCAGACTGCTGAGCCCTACAGGAATGATGTGTTTCTGCAGCTGCCTGGGCATCTGCCCACACAATGGGCCTTGCGTTCTTTAAAACAAAATAAGGACCTCAGTAATATGTCACCTCTTCTATTCTTTGGTAAAGTCACACCTGCCGCCAAAAGGGAGAAGGAACATCTCCTGTCTCTTGACTTATTATCCCATAACCTTGCTGATTAATCAAGTCCATCTCTAGCTGCAGAAGACTGAAAGAAAACGTTTCTCTTGTGTATGGGGGTAGGGGAGTGGGGTATTTTAAAATCTGAATTCTGTTTTCCCTCTCGTTAATCCATGGACTCTCATTTTACACTGGAATAAATGTTATGCTGCTTTTATGGATACCGAGAAAGAATCGTTGAATGCAAATTATCTTGAAAACTCTTGGATGTGTAGTTTATGCACGTATATAGTGCTAGCCTAGCAAATGGGAGAAGTTGTTTTCAACTCCTTTTTAGCAACCATTGCCTTTGCAGGTAGTCTTGTTCATTCTTTCCCTGGAGTATGCTAACTAGTTCATTGCCTCCAGCCTTCCTATCTTTACCACATTCCCATTGTATTTCTTCTATCTCAGGAAGAAATAACACTAAGATTTCATGTGTAACCTTTCCCATTACCAAATAATGACCATCTATTTTTGGAATTTTAGGTAGCAGCCTGAAATGAGCAATGGTTTATCATCTATGCTGTAGGCTTCTGAGTTCATGAAGCTAAATCACGTGTATGGTTATCAATTTTAACAAAGGGGGCTCTGTCTATGAGACGTAGCCTCAAGCTAGTCTTATAGTTCTATTTACTGTGTTTTTCTACCAGGAATAAGACGGCCCATGAAAGAGCTTTATATGGAAAAGCTTGATTTATTTAATCTGACATTACATGCTCTATATCACTTTGATACAAAACACTCTAAATTCAGATTTTTTAAGAGTTATAAAAAGCATATTTATGCTAAGCTCCACTTAGCCTATTGGGCTTTTGGCAATCTATTGTTTAAAAGAAAATTTTAAAAACATCCTTGGAGATTATCTAAAATTATTCAATTTCATAGTAATTCAACTAATATTTATAATAAAATCACTGTATGCAATTAACTGTACTAAAAACTTTATAGGGGTTACAAAGAGAAATGTGAAAGTTTTTCAGTTAAATCACATTAAATAGTTTAATACACATAAATTTTTAAATAACTATTTTAAGATTTTTTTTTTTTTTTTTTTTTTGATACTGAGTCTTGCTCTGTCACCAGGCTGGAGTGCCATGGCGCAATCTCAGCTCACTGCAACCTCCCCCTCCTGCCGGGTTCAAGTGATTTTTCCGCTTCAGCCTCACGAGTAGCTGGGACCACAGGCACGTGCCACCACGCCTGGCTAATTTTTTTGTATTTTTAGTAGAGACAGGGTTTCACTGTGTTGGCCAGGATGGTCTGGATCTCTTGACCTTGTGATCCACCCGCCTCAGCCTCCCAAAGTGCTGGGATTACAGGCGTGAGCCACCACGCCCAGCCTTTAAGATGATTTTTTAAATTAATGTTTTTTTCTAGCTTCTTCATTGTACTTGGGTCAACTTTAAATCAATCCTTTGTTCATTGTAATGAAGTATGACAAAGATTTAATGTCAGTTCTTCCCATGAAAATAAGTACTAAAGGTACTATTACCTGGAGAATAAGCATTGTATAACAATT
Organism: Cacajao melanocephalus; assembly: GCA_963573385.1. Lineage (NCBI taxonomy): Eukaryota > Metazoa > Chordata > Mammalia > Primates > Pitheciidae > Cacajao > Cacajao melanocephalus. The sequence goes on from CAUYLG010017020.1 coordinate 38,663, forward strand.
TCAAGAGTTTTTTGGTTGATATGCAAAATTAGTTACAGTACAGAACCAAGATTCTCCTTCCTTACGACTCTATGCTCACTAATCCCACCTTTCCCTTTCACTCCTGCAGGAAGAGTGCTGAGAAGAATAATTTGTAAATTAAGTAGAGTTGAATCAATCCAAATTACATAAAAATAATATTCTTATTGGAGATGCAAGCATATCTTACTTAAAGAAAGATATTTTAAACTATTGGATGTTAATAAATTCTTCTATGTTTAGCAGAATTTTTCCACTTACACATAATTTTTTTTAAATTCCTCCCCTTTTCTTTTTCCAAAGTGCATTCTTACCACTGCTCACAATCAGCTTAAGCACTTCTTAAGTTGTTGTTAAAGAGTATGTCTTCTTAAAATAACTAATATTTCTATTTAGAAAACTGTATATCTTTTCTATACTTCCTATAATGTAGAAAATATGATAGTTCTAAAAATGCCACTAACATTGATGGCAAATACAATACTTAATTGAACACAATATATGTCAAAGATTACAACAAGTAAATGTGTATACTGTATGTGAAAAGAAATTATGCCCCATGGACATCAGAACTGATGCTATATTAGCTAAGCAAAGAGGACTCAGAAATAAGAGACTTTTAAAAAATTTATAACTACAGTCTGTTTTATTAACTGGATTTTGTCATTAGGTTTCTTGTTCACCAGTGTATTTCAAGTATGCAGCAGAGTGGTTCAAGGGTGAATGATTGATGAAAAGTTAAAATTATTTAAAGTTTGCATATGGACTTCTGGCAGAACGCATATATATGTAGAATCACATGTCAATTAAGCAAAGAACAGACTGTAGGAAATCTCTGTTAACTGTAAGAATATGGAAGATTTTAAAAGAAGAAAAGGGAATAGTTATCTATTTAATTAGCAATCACCAAAGTAGGAGAAGAAAACTGACAACCTCCAGAGAGGGCTTAGTATACCACATTGCTCATTTCTCCAAGTGCACTGCTCATATACGGCTCCTGACTAGGGAAAGGAAATTGTCATAGTTTACTCCAAACCCTATGGTTTTGTAATTTGGAGATGATGGAGTATTAAAGAACACAATTCTTCATATGACGATTAAATGGTCTATGGAAAGCAATTCCATTCTTGCAATTCCAGTATCCCATCTGAGTGATGGTGCTTCTGACTCTAGCAAGATTAGCAAATGACTGGGCAAGTTCATTGGAGAATCCTCATTTGGCCTCGGAAATTCTTTACAGGGAGCCAGTGATGTAGATGGAGAGAGTTCTAAGGAAAAAAAAATCCTTTGCTTTTTCTTTCTACAAAGTGCATTCTTACCACTGCTCACAATTGGCTTAGGCACTTCCTCAAGCTGTTATTAAAATAAAGAAAAATATCTTCTGAAAATAACTAATGGACTAAGCAATTAAAAGATTAGCAAAAAATGCTTAACATGATTAGAATTAAGGCTGGAAATTAAATTTAAAAATAAAAATTGAAGATAAAAGAACAGGATGTTAAATATCTAAATACAGTAATCTGAAAACAGGTGAAGTATAAAATGCAAGCTACAGCGAACTAACAATTTAAAAATTTTCAAAAGAAGCTTAGAATCACTACCGTAAAAGATTAAGAGACTTAAGATTGATCTTAGAGCTTAACCCTCAAGAAGAATTATTTCAAAATTATTTAAAGGCTGCATATGGACTTCCTGCAGAACCCATCTGTACAACCACATGTCACTTAAGCAAAGAACAGACATTAGGAAATCTCTGTTAATTATAAAAGTGGGAGATTTTAAAATCTTTAAAAAGCTTGAGATAATTTGAATTTAGAATTAGCAAAAAATACAGGCAATAGGGAAAGAAGTAGGTAGAGTCAGAGTTGGGAAGGGTCGGGGCAAAGCAGGGAAGCCAACGTTGGCAGGACTTATATCAGATATGCGGTAATCCATCTAATGGCTATAGGAGAGAAACACTTCCCTTGTCTAATAGACAAAGTTCTCCTCTCCCCTTTATTTCCCACGTCATTCCTTATTTTCAGTTCATAGAATTAGTTTTATTTGATAGACTTATTTAAAAAAAATCTGTCTTTTAAATATATTCTAAGAAGAGAAGACAACTTATGAAACAGTCAAGCTGAGGTGAAGATACATTAACCAAATATGGAAGGAAAAGTCTCATGAAGAAACGAAAAATTGACCAAAATTATAAAGCTTTCCTCATACAAAACTAGAACTCCATTCTTGCAAATCATGGAAAAACAAGAAAGGCAGATTGGTTCATTTTAACTTTATTAGTTTCAATGAAAGCAGATTATTTCCAAGAGGAAAAAGAGCAAAGTATAATGTCTTTCCTCTTTGGAAACATGAGAAATGACAAGTAGCCAGTCATTATTTTTTTTCTTTTTGAGAGTACTTGCCAAATTCACTCAGACCTAATATTCGTTTGATGAAGTGTCATTCACTTGGAAAAACTGATTTAGTTACAGCCAAATTTCAATTGATTATATCTGGAAAATGGTATAGAAAGTAAAAGAGAAAACCTGCATCTGTCGCCAGGAATTATGTACTTTAAACATGGAGTCTTGCAAAGGAAAGAAGAAAACTGATATTGACTGAGCTCAATGTGTCAGATGCTGTATCTTTATTACCATATTCAATCTACAAAGCAACTTCTTAAGATAAGAAATTATTATCACTACTTTACTGATGGGAAAAGAGAAACTTACTAAGTCATTTTGGATATAGTTTATGTCCACATAGTTTAAAATAAAGCAAATGGAAATTAGGCCTCCCATAATTACCACAGTACAACATGCTGTCTACTTACCTTTTCTGAATATAACTATTCATTTGTAAAAGAAGTTTTCATGACATTCTCTTTAATTAATGAGAATATTGTGAAAACACTTTGCAAATTCCAAAGCACTATAAAAATGTATGGCATTATTTTGATTGGCAGTATTTAATGGATTATTAAAAAATAAGAGGGAAACTTGTGTAAGTCAGACTTTCATTCTACATTTGTGTATTATTCCCTCCAAATTCCTTTTTTTCACATTATATCAGTTCCACAACAAATAATAAAGGAATTGGAAAAGAAATGTCTTTATTAAATAAACCTTAGATTGAGGCTACAGAGTCCTCATGCCATTGTTAATCAAAGGACAATGAAGGGAACCCTACAAAATGACGTTCATTAAAAGTTGCCTTTTTAACATAAGGTCTTCGTTATGATTAAGCAATTTAGCAATATCATGACGAGCAAACAAGTCACTGCAAATATTTTGTTCTTTGTGATGGAAGACGCTTAGAAAGCAAGAAAGTTGGCCAGGCATGATGGCTCATGCCTGTAATCCTAGCATTTTGCCAGGGCAAGGTGGGTGGATCACTTGAGGTCAAGAGTTTGAGACCAGCCTTGTCAACCCAGTGAAACCTCATCTCTACTGAAAATACAAAAAATTAGCTGGGCGTGGTGGCGCGCCTGTAGTCCCAGCTGCTAGGGAGGCTGAGGCGGGAGAATCACTTGAACCCAGAAGGCAGAGGTTGCAGTGAGCCGAGATCACGCCATTGCACTCTAGTCTGGGTAACAAGAGCAAAACACTGTCTCAAAAAAAAAAGAAAGGAAGAAAAGAAAGAAGGAAAAGAAGGAAGGAAGGGAAGGAGGGAGGGAGGGAGGGAAAAAAGCTGTGACTGGCTAAAAAGAGTCACTTATAACTCATCTGATAAATTTTGTTTTCTAATGTTTTCTGCTTCCCTTGTTGGGAAATAAGGCACAATTTTGAAATTTAGCTTTCTCTTAAGGATTAAAATTGCTTATGAAATAAAGGTAGTCTATATCTATAGGTGAAATGTTCCAAAGATATGCAGCCTTGTCAACATTTCTAAAATAATTTATTGATGACAAATAAATCATTTTAGCATATTCTTTTAGAAAATGGTAAATTGTTTTTTCATTTTTTTCTGTAAGTTGTGCCACTCTAGATTAATAAAAAACAGAGGGCCAGGAACAATGGCTCAAGCCTATAATCCCAGCACTTTGGGAGGCCGAGGCAGATGGATTGCTTGAGCTCAGGAGTTTGAGCAGAGCCTGGGCAACATGGTGAGACCCTGTCTTTACAAAAAAACAAAGAAAAATAATAGCCGGGCAGGGTGGTGCACACCTGTGGTCCCAGCTACGCAGGAGGCTGATATGGGAGGATTGCTTGAGAAATGCCTCAAAAAAAAAATAGATGGTGTGTTTGTTTATTGGCAAAATAGGACAGCAAATAAGAAATAGACCAGTGAACCCAAGTGAAAGGCGTATGTCTGTTGGGCTGTGTTTTATAGTTGCCCATGAAGAGTTTAGAAGTTTCTGAAAACTTGTTAAAGAAACATGGACATGCTCCACTCAAAAAGTTGTGTGCCCCAGAGTCTGTTCCTTGGGGAACATTGCTCCACCACAACAGGGGTTTGGTGAAATGAGTTTGAGAAATGTTCCATACTACATAACTCTTCTTGGACTTTCAAATGTACATTATTGTATTTAAGACAGAGATGTCATGCAGGAGGCCTGTTTAAGTATGTAACAGTATTTCTTGACTCTTTAATTTTCCACGTATCACAGCTCTAACCTGGGGAGTAATGGATGCTTTCAGGAGTCTGTTCAATTGACCATTTTCTACTCATGAAGTACCAGTTTGAGTATGTGGCTTTAGATACAACTGTGAAAGTTCTGTAGGGCTAAGATGATCAAAAAGATATAAACTAAATCCATAGTCCAAATAATCTACGGAGAAAGGATGGTCCATGATGATGATGATGTAAGCTTTCCGTAAAGCTAAATTTATTCAATTTGAAGAACTGATATTTATTTTGAATTCTTCCGTTTTGTAAAATGAAATGTTGGTGACAGGAGGTTTAGTGTGTTCATCTATGAGCTTCATCACAATTGTAAGCGCAACACTGTAGTATGGAGCATGGCTCAACATGGTCTCAATACAATGTGACTTTATTAAATAAATAGTAACTATTCTTTTTAGTATCCTATTTTGCCAAACATATAGTTGACAACACTATGTTGGTTTGGTCATTGTTTTTAAAACTCAAAAATCTTGGAATCTTGAGTAGAGGAAAGTCAATTTTACTAAAAATCTGGATTTCAGTGGAGATGGCTTCCTTTGTGTAGTGTTCCCATTCTCCAGGTACCCACAGAGGGATGATATTCCTAGCCCCGCTTGCATTTCAGTGAGGCCATGTGACTTATTTTAACCAACCTGGTGAAAGTGGAAGTGATTTCTGTCCCTTCTAGATCAGGTCCTTCTTCGTTAGCAGGCTGAATGCAGATGATCCTGAGGCCCTAGGGATGGTAAGGCCACAGGATCCTGGGTCCCAGAATCACCACAAGAAGGAACATTGAATACATAATAAACTTGTGTTAAAGCATTGTTAGTTTGGAATTTGTTTCAGAAGCTACTGTTACCTGGTATCTCTCTACCTATAAATGAATACATGCAAATATACACCTCCACAAGCATATACTAGAAGCATATGATGTACAATTTAAAGGTGGGCAATAGAATTATCAGATTTTATTTATTAACAGGTTTTATTTATTTTTATTTATTAACAGGTTTTATTTATTCTCTGGGCAAAGGGATTAACAGATTTTATTATTTTTAAAAATTATCGTAATTTTCTAAATTTTCTTTAGCAAATGGGCATTATTACACATTAGGTTTATAATCGAGGAGAACAAAATAAATATTATGTATTTTTAAATGACTCCCAGCCTGCAAGACCTCTCCCTTTTTTTTTTTTTTTTTTTTTTTTTAGTTTTTGGGATCTTTCCTCATTCCCTCGGTCCCTCAAGCCCTCTGGTTTCTTTGTTTTTTGATTTTCAAGCTGGAAGCACATCCTATCTTTAGTCAGAACTGACAAACTTTCAGTCATCTCTACTCTCTCCCAGGGGCATCTGGGGAGTAAGCATCATCCAGTTTCTCTCTTTGCCACCTCAAAATGTAGGAGTACTGCATAAGGAAGAAAACCTACCTGGATCACTGTGCTGTAGCTGGATTTCTCATGATGTGTTTTGCATTTCTAGCTTTTTACTCTGAAATAATTTCCAACTTAAAAAATTGTGACAATAGTACAAAGAAATCTTCTGTTCTCCAACCAGACTCACTCATTATTACATTTCACACGTCATCCTCTGTAGATACACAGACAGATGCCAGATGGATAGATGATAGACAGATAGATAGATAGATACATAGATAGATAGTAGATAGATATCTTTCCAAACCATTTGAGAATAAGTTAAAGATATCTGGCAATATTTCATCAAAATTCTTGAAAATATACAATGATTATTTCTGTAATTCCACTTATTATAACCTAAATGTAAGAAAATGCTTAGAGATATAAAAATATTTTAATTTCAAAGCTGTTAAAACAGCAATACCTATATTAAAAATGGAAATGGCTTTTATACCCAATAATGAGTCTGGCTGAGCAAATTATGCATGGCCATTACATACTGCTTCCAAATATCCTTTTGTTTGCCACCCATCACTGGCCTCTGGAGCCATTAGAACAAAGTTCAAAACTCTTAATATGTCTACCTCTATTATCTACATCACTCTTATGACTGCTAGGACTCCTTTGGTTCTGCCTGAGCCCCCTTAAGAAAAAAAAATGATCACCCTGGATACCCTCAATTTCGCATGGCACTGATGAATATTGGTTTCATCAGTTATGTCTTCCCCGCACTCTCTGAACTTAACAATCCAACCCGGGACCATCGTACATGGGGACCTCATTCTCCCCGAAGTCTCGGGCACTTGTGCCTGATAGCCTAGGTGTCAGGTGATGCTATTTAATCCAGGGAGGCAATTAAAAGCCTCTCTGAAAAAGTAATGAAAAGTCCGGCTGTTAAGGTGTACTCTACGTAAGATCAAATAACTTAGAATATATTCAGAATTCCATAGAACTTGCAACAGATAACCTATCCTAATTTGAAATATAGCTAATTCCTTGAAATCACATATATTCATGAGAATTTCTAGAGAAAAAAGGTCAACTTTCTTTTTAGTAACATCAATGGAAATACAGATTCCCTGATCTGGCTCCACAAATGTTAGCTTCCAAAGCAGTTTACCCTCTTCTAGCTGGTACGTTCACCTTCCTTACCAAGAGCAAATATAATATTACAGAACATTTGTTCTTGGTAAGAACAGATATAATATTACAGAATCTCAAGAGGAAATCATTTGACTTTGAGACCTCAAATTCAGAAATTCTGAAGTAAGAATAAATATAAAATTTCAAAAAGGGAGTGTTTGGAATTATATTTCTCATATAAATATTTGAATGGAAACTCATGGAATGTGAAATAGCACTTATAAAATAAAAAGCAAACTCTAAAATATGCTTCATAAATATTAAAAACACTTCATCAAATGTACAAGTTCTAAGAATCAAGAAGAAAATACTCCAAGGCATATTTGTTTAAAAAGCAGTGTGGTTTGTGTTGAAGACATTGTAGGGCAAAAAGAACTTCAAAATGGAATGAAAAATGCAACATTCTTAATTGACTTTTACTGAGAATACTAGTACTGAATCCCTTACTTTTCTTAAGAAGCATATAAAATACCACACAAAAATGTAATTTCATTTGGTTTATTAATATGATCCAAGCAGATTTAGCTTAAGAGATGAAGACAGGACACAAAACAAGATTTGGCTGAGCTACACAAAGAAAACCAAAAGAGTGACAAGAGTTTCAATTGGTGACAATTTAAAGTAGCTTATTAACTAATATAAAAATAAATCTACAATAGAACCATGACTTAAATTGAGCCAGTATGTGGTACATGTGTCACCCAACAGTCAGCAAGGAACTATTCAGACCTTACACCCTCCTGGACTGGCTCGCACGGTCGGTCTTTGACCTGGAATCTCATACAAGTCCCCACAGCACAGGGTTTACAGCCAGCTACATTTGTCTCCTCAGCCTATGATCAGTTATTGATACACGCCATTTCTGTGTTTCCCATAGCCTCTTTCTTTTCAGATAGTGACAGAGCTCAAGAAAACCTCAACTGGCCAGTACTAAAAAGGGAAGGTGAAAAAGAGTAAGAAGGGTGTGGGGTCCTTTGGGGTACCAACAGACTCAGCTCAACAAGGGAACTGGAGTGGGCATCAACATAAAGCACTGAGGCAAGGGGCCCAATGGTAGTTCACAGAAAAGACCAGAACTGGACAATGTTAAAGACAGGAAGAACGGTTGTTACACCTGGAAAGTCACACTAGAAGAACAAGAAAAGAAGAGAAAACGGGAATGAAGAGTAGTCTCTTTTATAAAAGAAAACAATTTTTTAAAGAAATATAAAGGTCAAGTCAAAAAGTGAAGTAGCAACAATGAGTATTTAAATAAAACAGAATGTAGTAGGAAATAAAGAATTCTTTTATTCCCGGGTGATAGCCCAATTTTTAACAAATGGTTCTCTTAAGTCAGGCCAGTTTTATTTTATTGATCGTCTGTAGATAACATCAGATATTTCTAAGGAAGAGAAGAGAACCTGATTGACAGCTCTCATGTAACATGGAAAGGAAAAAGGAGGGAGGGAAAATAGGGAAGAAAAGTCTCCACACTCTTCATGCCCAAAGTGGACACAGTCTTTAACCTGTACTTCAAATGACAGGTTCAGATCACAGAAAACATCGTCAAGTCCAACAGGATTTTGATCACAAGCGCTTGGTGCACAGCATGCAGCTGAGGAGCAGAAGACACCCAAGCAACTTGATGGAGAAATCTCTGTGCAGGGAAGAGGAAGAAGATGTGCCACACACCAAAGGTTCTGCTTTATAGGGCCTTTCTATATCTGGAGGTAATGCTGTCATTCCTTGAATCTGAAAACGGAAGCACAAACAATGCAAATGAGCATCTGATTTACAGCAGGGCAGTGATCAAGCATGCTCAGCTGCCCACACTTCTACAGGGGGCAGGAGTGGTTACCAAAGGAGTCACACACACTGGGGGAATCAGAAACCTAGGGTTTAGCAGGAAACAGCAAAGAGGGCCAGGCACTCCTTTGGAAAAGAACACAAAGCAGTTTCTGTTGCTTTTTGCAGCACTCATTCCAGCCTATTCCTGCCCTATCCCAACGTTAGTTTTAGAATTAGTTGATCTCTTGAAAGAGGGTGGAAAGAGGAGTTTTCAGTCAATTAATCATTGAACAAATGATTGAACAAATAACCCAAGTAATCATTGAACAAATAAATTATCAGACATTAAAATGCAACTGGACCCTTGGATTTATGGATACTTGTCCTCTCCTTAGGTTTTCCTGTAATAGATTAAGATAAAATGTGCCATCTGGGTTGTCAGAGCTTGAAAACAGCTTACCGACCACTCAGCGTTATCTGTCTTGGAACATCTCACGTTCACTGGTAGGCCCAGGACCAGCTTGTTGAAGGAGAGGCCTTCTTTTTTAGTCCATTTAAACTTATTCATTGCATCCATGAAAGAAAGGTTTTTATACTGCTTGGGGCTTTTGATAATGAAAGGCCAGGTCCTGAATTTAAAAGACATCATTAGTCATATTCAGAACAAATGCACTACATGTTTCCTTTACTTTTCAACATCCTAAAACAGATCTCACACTTACTCATTTTCACACAAATAGTTGATCTAATGCAAAACGTTCATGAACTCATCAGCAATTACTAGAAGAAATGTACCAAATAAAATCTTTTTAAAGAATATTTACTTTTTTAGTAGCAGATGGGCATTAATTTTATTTTTAATTTTTTTTAATAGAGATGGCATCTCGCTATGTTGCCCAGGTTGTTCTGGAACTCCTGGGCTCAAGCAACCCTCCCACTTCCACCACTGAAAGTGCTGGAATTAGAGGTGTGAGCCACCATGCCTCGTCAAATTTTAAATAAATAATTTTGTCTCAGGAAGTTTCAGCAGAATGTCACAATTCTACATTAATTTGTTTTAGTTCTAGTTAACAAATTAATTGGTAAGCATTCATTTCTAAAGAGTACAATGCTAATGCTATAATCAAGAAACCCGCAGGTGCCTAAAAGATACCGTGAGAGACGGAAAGTTCAAATCCTTCCACCAGAAAAGCCTGACCCCTGCTGGCTGCTCTGTTTTGGCTTAGCTAAGTGAGAAGATAAATACAAAAAAAAATGTGATTTGATCAACGTTTTAAAAATTTTACTCATTTTTCTAGAGAATACATACATAAGGTCGAAAAAAACATGAAAAAATGCTCCACATCACTAATAATCATCAGAAAATTCCAAATAAAACCAGAGTGAGATACCATCTCACCAGTCAGAAGTGCTATTATTAAAACGCAAAAAAAAAAAAAAAAGATATTGCCAAGGTTACAGAGAAAAGGCAATGCTTATACATGTTGGTGGTGATGTAAATTAGTTCAGCCAACTGTGGAAGCACTTTGTAGATTTCTCAAAGAACTTAGAACAGAACTACCATTCAACCCAGCAATCCTATTACTAGTTATATACCCAAAGGAAAATAAATTGTTCCACCAAAAAGACCACACATTCGTATGTTCCTCATAGCACTATTCACAATAGAAAAAACATGGAATCAAACAATGTGCCCATCAAAGGTGGACTGGATAAAGAAAGTGTGGTACATATACACCATGAAATATTGTATAGCTACAAAAAAGAGTGAAACCATGTCCTTTTCAGCAGCATGGATGCATCTGGAGGCTATTATCCTAAGTTAATTACATAGGATCAGAAAACCAAAAACCATGTGTAGGATCTAATCATTGAGTACACATAGACATAAAGACGGGAAAACAGACACGGGGGACTAATAGAGAGAGAGGGAAGGAGGGAAACAAGAACTGAAAAGCCACCTATTGGGTGCTAGGCTCACTATCTGGGTGACGGGATCATTCATACCCCGGACCTCAGTTGCACATGATATACCCATGTCACAAACCTGAATGTGCAACTCTAAAAGTTGAAATTTTTAAAATGTACTAAGAAGAAAAATACTGTGTATACAATGCACTCTGCCTTCACTTGCCACTCCAAAATACACATGCTAAATATCCAAGAAAGGAAAAAAAAATCACAAGAATGACATGGCCTGCTTGAAAAGATACTTTTTAGGTGTTGCCTTTCATTAAATATAAGTTTTATATTATTGATTACTGACAAAGGGAAAAGTGTAAGTGTTGGTATATCACAAAATTTTACATTAATCCATGGACCTTGCAGGAAATTATCACGGTGACTAGGAAGTATTTGGCACCCATAACATCCCAAGAGGTTCCAGTAATTTCTAGTAATTACCAAATAATCTCAGCTGAGAAATACACATTCTTATATTTAGTCTTCACAATTTTTTTTTTTGAGACGGAGTCTCGCTCTGTCACCAGGCTGGAGTGCAGCGGCGCAATCTTGGCTCACTGCAACCTCCACCTCCAGGGTTCAAGCTATTTTCCGGCCTCAGCCTCCCGAGCAGCTGGGACTATAGGCGCGTGTCAGCATGCTCAGCTTTTTTTTATTTTAATTTTTTAATTTTTTAATTTTTTTTTTGAAAGAAAGAAAAAGAGAGGAAAGAAAGTGAGAGTGAAAGAAAGAAAGAAAAAGAATGTATGAGAGAAAGAAAGAGGAAGAAAAAGAGGGAGAGAGAACAGGATTCTTGTTCTACTGCCCAGGCTAG
>CAUYLG010017021.1:0-100026 GCA_963573385.1 Cacajao melanocephalus
CGTGTGGCTCCTCCGCCGGGAATCTCCTAGTCTGTGGGCAACAAAAATTCGTCTGAAAGTGCGGCGTCCACTCGCTCTCTGCGCTTTCACTGGGAACTAGAATCCTGAGCTGTTGTTAATCGGCCATCTTGGATCTCTCTCCGATTTTGGAGTCTTTATTGGGATCTGTTTTGGTATGCAATGGAACTTTGTATGAATCACTCCCTGGCCCCAGTCAAATGTTTTTCTCATGGGGCGAGGTGCGTTAGGCTGGTCCAGTTCCCCTGGGGTGGAGGAACACTCTGACTGGTACTAGATAAATCTGACAAACAACTTCACCATTGCTCACATTAGTCTTTTATATAGATCTATAATGGTTTTTGTACAAAGCTAATGTGAAAGTTGAGTGTACCAGGGCTTTCTTTGAGTAACCTCCAATTACTGTGTCATTATTAATAGAAGCTCTTCTGTTTCCTGTCATTTGGCAACTCACAGAGACTCCCTCTCAGCTTTTATGTCCTTTTTATTTGTTTACCACTGGTTGGGGAATATTTTCAGATGGGGATCGATCTACTGGGTGCTAAGGAGTGTGGCCAGTCCTATGTCTTCTAGCTGAAGCGTGTGTCACACTATTATTTTTCAAAACAAGAAAATTGTGGTGGGGACACGAGAACATTGATTTAAGTGAAGTGCTACTAGAAGCAATTAAAGGGCTCAGAAGGTGAATTTCATTAATGCTGTGTTGTCTTGAGAGCTCTGCCCCTTGCTAAAATCCATCTGGCAAATCTCATTTTCTTTCTTCTGTAGTAAAGGTCTGTGGAGGTCTTAGAGAGTCTAATGAGGCCGTGGAGAAGCTGGGTCCTGAGGGGAGACCAGGAGTTGCATACGGTTCCTTTTCGAACTGAGGATAGGAATTTGAAACAAGACTTCTATTAACAGCAAAGATGACCTCCCTTCTACGAAGACCCTGTACTTCAGGTACACATTTGCAACTGTGATGAGACAAAATGGGAAAATGAAGCAATTAATTGAATTGGAAGATGAGAACCTGCTGTGGAAAGACAAAACATGGCATTTAGCCCTGAATTTTCCAGCTCTGCCTTTTAAAATACAAGTCTAAATTCCAGCCCTTCAAATGGAAACTTTTATTTGGCCTAGTCTCAACAGTCAAAATGTTTTATTACACAAGAAAACATGTGTACTGCTAGGGTTTCCAAAACAGACGCACTCGCCAGTCACAGTCATCACAGATCAGGTGCACAGATGTGTCAAAAGGGCTCCCACCTGTGTTGTCTGTGGAGAGTAGATCCAGCCATCAGTGGAGGCATGAGAAATGTTTTCCAAAACACCTTGCTTGTTGAGATGGTCCAGTTAATGGGAATAGAGATAAGACTCTAGGAAAAAGGCTTTTAAGAAGGGTTTCTGTCTCTCAGCAATACTTTACATGATGGTGCAGATGTGTCTTGTCAGCTCCCGTGTCTCTGCCTGAGTCCCCTAGGATGGCACTTTGCATGCATGCAGTATGACGTTTAGCAAGTAAATGTACGAAGCCTGTCACTGTAGCTTCAAAGCAACATTCCTGATGAAATTTATTTTTCCAGCCATTAGTATAATAACCATAATCAATCTTCTCATTGCCAAGCACACAGAATCCCTGTACAGGCAATTCTCAGTGATGTGATGTAACTGATATGCCAATCAGATAAATATTGTGTAAAATTGCACTAAACTGCAGTGACAAATGGCATGTTATACACACATTAAAATCGTGTTTCTCCTTAAATCCATCTCAGAATTCAAGGGCATCAGATTAAAGTCCATCATCAAATCAGTGAGTGACAGAGATGGAGGTTGTCAGGTCTTTCAGGGTATTTTAGTATTTATCACAAAACAAACCACAGCAAAACTTAGTGGCTTAAACAATAATGATGTTTCATTTTTCATGATTTTGCAACTGAGGCTGGGTTCAGCTGGTGGTCCTGTGGTTCCCTCAGTGGCTACTGTGGCTGGGCCATTCAACATAGCCTCTTCACCCCATGGCTTCTGCCTCAGCAGGGATGGCTGCAGTGGCAGGGAGCCAGCCAGGGCTTCCTCTTTTTCTTGTCCTCTCTCCATGCGGCCTCTCCAGTGGGTTGCTGGATCTCTTCTCACAATTGTTAAGGATCCCCGTGAGAGCATTCCACGAGGACAAGCTCCAGTATGCAAGTGCTAATCCAGTTTCTAAGTCGTGCTGACTAATGTCCCATTGACCAGAGCAAGTTACATGGCCATGCCCAGAGCCAATGTGGGAGGGGACTACACAAAGAGAGTGTGATTATAGGGAGATGTGGTTCATTGGTGGCCACCAGAAAAAAAGTATAACATACTAGGAGTGTTCCCAACTGAACCCAGGAAGTCCATACACACACTTTCTCTCTCTTATAGTTTTGGATTAAAGTATATTGCTCCTGCCACCAGGAGCTATCCTCTGTGGCTCTAAAATTTATTATAGCCTCTTCCTCCTCTTCTTTCTCCTTCCATCATTTTCCTCCTTCCATCATTTTCCTCCTTCTATCCTCTTCCTCCTTCCATCTTCTTCCTCCTCCTCCTCACCTCCCCTCCCTTTCTCCCTCCCTCCCTCCCTCCCTCTCTCCCTCCCTCCCTTCCTCCCTCCCTCTCTCCCTGCCTCCCTCCCTCCCTCTCTCCCTCCGTTCCTTCCTTCCTGTCTTATTGATTAATTTACATATCATAAAGTCCACTTGTTTAAAGTGTACAATTCAATGGCTTTTAGTTCACAAAGTTGTCCAACCATAATCATTATCATAATCCTGTTGTAGAATATTTTTATCATTCCCCAAGGAAAACTTGTACCTATTAGCACTTGTTTCCTATCTACTTTCCCATTCCCTGCTTCCAGCCATAGACAAACCACTAATCAACTTTTTTTTTTTTATACATTTGCCTATGCTGGACAGCTCACATAAATGAAATAATACAATATGTAGTCTTTTGTGACTGGCTTCTCATACTCAGCATAAACGTTTTCAAGGTTTATTCATGTCGTAACATACATCAGCTCTTCATTTTATTTATGAATCACATTCCATTGTTTGGATAGATATATCCCATTTTAATTATTCATTAATCAGATGATAGATATTGGGTTGTTTCCATTTTTGTCTAAATAACGCTACTGTGAACATTCAGATACAAAGATTTGTGTGAACATACATTTTCATTTTTTTTGGGTAGACATCTGGGAATGGGATTGATGGGTGAAAACTCTATTTGAATACTTTGTGGAACTGCCAAACAGTTTTGGAAAGGGGCTGCATCATCGTACATTCCTGTGTCTGTTTTTATACTAGTAGAGGCCAGATACTCTGCTGTTTAAGATGGCTTTGTAAGGAGGTAGAGGAAAGATAAATACTATCTCAAAACCACTTTTGGCCTCAGAACTTTATGATTCAGTGGTTGTTTCCCAATTCTGAAACAAATAATGGAATTAACAGAAACATCTGAGTATTTTGGTGTCTTAGATTCTAGCCTCTAAGACATTGAAGGCAGTGGTGGTATGGCGGTAGCCTCTAGGCTTTCGGCTTTCCCAGTGATGTGCCTTTGCATCATGGTCAGATCAGTCTATGCTTGGCAATTCTGCTGCCTGCATCGCCCAAGTACCTCCTTCTCAAGGATGAAGGCATGAGGCCATTAACACTGCCATGGGGAAATCTGAGGTAGACTTGAACCACTTTGTCACAGTTTAGTGAATCTCTGCCTAATCAAGTTCACTTTCCAGATATTTTTTGTTTTGCTGACTCCCAGTGTTGTATCCTGGCCAGCCAATAATATCGTAGCCCAAATTCCTGAGATAAACCTGAGGGACATCCAATTCAAAGCCCCAAGAGTTCGTAGCGTAGAAGAATCCCAGCTACTATGTTCTGCTTCTTAGAGCCTAGTGGAAGTGCTTCTGTTGTAAGAATCAGAGGCCCTGAGTGGCTGGGGAATTCAGGTGTGCAGACTGAGGACATGTTATCTTTCTCCTTGACTTGGCTAGAGAGCCAGGGAGTCATTTTTCCTTACCTCTCCTCAGCCCCTCTTAGGAGAGTTAATCTCCTGAAGTAGTAGCTCAGGTTTCTTTTAGATACTCTTGTATTACCTCCTACTTGCTGGGTGTGGGGTGGCTGGATCTAGCAGGCAGAATCTGGCCACCCACTTGGCATTCCTCATTCCAACCTGCAGGATCCCTTGTTCATGTGAAAACCAAGTGCCCTCTGAATCACCACCTGACATCAACAGGCACCAGCTAGAGCCTTGACTGTTGAAAAATTTCTTCATAAAAATATTGCTAAATTCATTTTAGTGGATTCCTGAAATGGCACAAAAGGATGGGACCTTCTCTGGGCTCCTATCCTTTCTGTGTTAAAGTTGTCCACACACTCCCCATCTACTACAAGAAACTCTGGGTGGCTGAGGGCAAGGTTGGCCTTCTTGACAGTTGTTTTGCCACTGCCTTGTCACTGCATATCACAGAGCAGGCTCACAGTAAGCATCTGAAGAGGGAATGAATGAGTGGATGAATGAATGAGGACAGTGAGATGAAGGAGAAGATGTGTCCTCCTGTGTCTAACGAGCTCCCATTAGATGAGGAGCTAATCTAATCTATCTGTGTAGCTCCCAAGTGAAGACCATGGCCCAGAAAATGGATGTTGTAGGTAGATTTGCTCTTAGTTTAAGGAAAACCTTCTTCAGCTTTAGAACTGCTGCTTTAGGGAATAGAGGAGCTCACTTTTGTTCATGCCCAAACAAAAGCTGGAAATCTATCTGGAGGAATGAGTGAGATTATTGGTGAAGAGCTAGATGACTTTCAGTTCCCTTCTAATTCTGAGGTGATCCAGTTGTCACTGGGGCAGCTGTTTTTCCAAACCAACCATGAAATTGATACAACTCTTCCTCAGATGTTTCCATCACCAGGTATTTGGGAAATTAATTAATTATTTTTTGAGGCAGAATCTCATTGCTCTGTCTCCCAGGCTAGAGTGTAGCAGCACTATCTTGCTTCACTGCAACCTCTGCCTCCTGAATTCAAGCAATTCTCCTGCCTCAGCCTCCTGAAGAGCTGGCATTACAGGTGTGTGCCACCATGCCTGGCTAATTTTTTGTATTTTCAGTAGAGACAAGGTTTCACCATGCTGGCCGGGCTGGTCTTGAACTCCTGACCTCAAGTGATCTGTCTACCTCTTGGCTTTCCAAAGTGCTGGGATTTCAGGGATAAGCCACCATTCCCAGATGAAAATGTAGATTGCATTTAAGACCTTGTAGTGAAAACTGGGGAAGGCAGCACAGCAGCTGCTCTGTCCCCCATCTCTCCCTGGGGTGTCTCTCCCAGTTTCCCTCATTAGACAACAGCCTCTGGCCTCTTCTTTGTTTTCCCAGCTCTGTGTCTCTCCATGTTCTCACACTGGGATCTTATCCCTTCGCTCAGGATGTCTCTACCCTTCTTCCCTGTGTACGGCCATTGGACTTCTGGGACACTCTCATCTTGTACTCCCAAGCGTATCATCTCTGCTGCCATCCACACCAATAGCCAATAAGGATGTCTATATCACCAGGAGCCATCCCTGGGCAAAGTGGTTTATGTGTTTAAGGACATGGAGATTTCCTTTAGAATCTTTGTTGACAAACATTTTCAAATTCAAAAGAGAGAAAGGGAGAGAAAGCAAGAAAACAAGTAAGCACATTTATCTTTCTCATTTAGAAGAGCCTAGAATCTTCTTTCCTTCCAGCTCCACAACCTCCTCTCCGCCCAGGAAGAGGAAACAGGCACCATTTGATGTTGGTGAGGTCATGGAGGGTGGTGAATGTGAAATAGAAGTAGAGTCAATATCTTCTGGAAAGCTTTCCCTGGTTCCTAAGAGTAGGAGAACAGCCCCCTCCTTCCATGGCTCCATATGCCTCTCCTTTTTATACCACAGTTGTGGTTTTATATTTATTTGTGTGTGTGTTTTTTTTTATTATTTTCAGGATTTTCCATGATGTTTTAAGCTCCATCTCTGTGTCTCTCTCCATGTTCTCATACTGGGGGCTGTGTCTGTTTGGAATCATCATTGAATCCACACAGGGCCTAGCAAAAGTTCTGGGCTTGAAGTAAGTGCTCAATTAATATTTGTTAAATGAATGAATGAATACATGGAAATAAAAAGAAATAATATGATTTCTAAAAATAGGGACAGGCAGTCTTCGGCATGAAGTTAATCACAGTTGTGTTTGCTCAGGTCCTTGAGGGGAAACCAGGTAAGCCAGATGAGAGCACCCACCACCCCAGGCTCACTCCCTTTCACTTCCAGGAACTAGAACTCACCCTCCCATTTCTCAGTTAAGCCAGCAGATGCTGAGACCTGAGCTCAACCCTCACCGTTAGGGAGCCTGCCAAACAGAAACAGAAAGCATTTGGTATGCCTGTGGGGCCACAGGACCGAGCTGTCTTCATTTCATAGGAAAGGTGCTTAGCCCGTTGGAAAGGGGGAATGGTTAGGAAAAGTGGTGTCAAGTAAGGGCTTAAAGGGAGAAAACTGGGGAAGAAAGAGAAGCAGGAGACATAGGGAGTGAGGGAGCTTCCATGAGGCCTGGGCGGGGAAGTTTGCTCTTTGTTTGGTGCAAGGGTTCAAAGTGGCCAGACCAGAGACTAGCACTGATGAGGATGAGTTCTCTGCTTGCTGAGTGGCAGAAGAGAAGGGAAAGGGAGGAGGAAAGAAGATCAAAGTGAGGTGCAGAAGGAAAATTGCAGGTAGGCCAGGTTCCCTCATCAACTTATTTGCATCTAATATGAGCACTAGGATGACAGAAAATGATGCCTACAATTGCAGGGAAATTACATCTAACTATCACACTCTCTCCTTCCCCTTCCCCTTCCCCAGGGCTGCTTCCAGCCCCAACTGACGGTTCTACTGTAGACCTTGAAGGATGGTGAGAAAGAAACAATGGTGCCAGAGGATCCCTGGAGAGGGGATTGCAGGAGCTCTGTGCGGACGGGGCTGCAGTAACTGAGGGTCTATGCCCGTCTCCACCAGCTTGCCCACCCACTGCCAAACTGCTGATTGCCGTGTTTTTGTTTCTTGTTTATTTGGCAGGATCACATATATACATAGAGTTCCTCGTATACCCAATTAATTGGGTAGAGTACTTTGATTTGTGGCCTAACCCTGCCTTGTACTTAAAAGGTCTGGGTCCCAGGGCCCCATGGCTGTCTCACATGGTTCCCTAGCAACCAAATGAGACAGGGAAATGTGCAGTTTCATCACCACAAGATGTTAGGTCAATTAATATTCATTAGCAGTGCCTGTGTTTGGCTGCTAGGAGACATTGTGGAGAAAAAAAAAATCTTTGTTGCTTGAGTGGGGGATGGAAGGAGTCAAGAGACCAATGAATATGTATATTATGTACTGAAGATGTGTTTTCTTAGACTAGTACACTGGCCTGTCTGCACATGTGCATGCAAGATTTTAAAAATGATCATCTTCGTATTTACAATTATCCTTCTAAGTTTATTATATGGAAATAGATTTCAGAAACAATAGGAAAGTTGTACCCCAAAATACTTATCATGGCTCATTCAGGACACCTAAAATTATACAATTCAGAGTGATTTTGTTTATTCTGTAATTTTTTTTCTTATTCTATTGTATGCTCCAGGTGGGAAATTGGGATCCTTGAATAATACATACAAGAAGCATAGGAGGGAAAAAAATCCAGAAATTTCCTGCATACTCATCATGTAAAGATAATAGCTATTAACCTATTGCTGCATGCCCTTTTAGTGTTCTTTTCCCTCCGGAGAACACACACACAGTCAATACAGTTTTACAAAAGTGATATCATTTTATATATACTGTTTTATAGACTACATTTTACAAGTTGTCATTGCCATGAACATTGTCTTGTGTCTAACATCATTTTTATTAGTCACATAATATTTCAGTAATTGCATTTCCTATGGTTTATTTAATCAAACTCCTTTTTTTATTCATGCATTTAGGATGTTTACTTTTTTTTGCTATTATTAATAATGTTGGAATGAGTACCCTTGTACATTCATTTTTGAGTCCTTGTCCAATTATTTCCTTAGAGCAAATTCCTAGAAGCAGAATTGCCCATTTAAAGGTCTTTCACATGCTGTGTGGTGTTTTCTTTGATAGAACAGAACAATTTCTGTTTGTACCGCTAGTGACTGAAGGTACTCCATGATCTTCTTTATAAATAACACTGGAAGAGATCATGAAGTTCCCAATGTCCAATATCTGAGTTTCATCAGAGACTTTCCTTTATGAGGCTAAAATGAGAGCCCTGGGTCCCTTTGATGGGGACGGCACACATTCTCAAAGAGGGGAATCTGGGCTGCAGCAGACCTGTGATTTTTGTCTTGACCTGGCTAAGTATTTTCAGGAAATTTGTCCTTCATAGCCCCAAAGTACAGCATGAAACTAGCCAGCACCCAGGTGCTCTCAGCAGTGAGAGCATACACCACTGGCCTCCAGCCTCTTGTCCATCCTGTGTTCCAGTTGTCTCCACCCCTACAGCTCTAGCTTTAGTCTCATGGCTCTGGTCACCCCAAGCCCCAGCTCTAGGAAGATGACAGAGGGATCAGGCTTGTCCTGAGGTAAGTAGTGAGCTTTAAGGGCTTGCCTCTGGGAAGGAGAGAGGACCAATCTCAGTTCCCTTGGGAATCCTGATGAGGGAGACCACGTAGTGTCAGCAAAGGCCAGGGGCACCTGTGACCTGAGAAACAGGTGAACAGAAAACAAAACCCAACTGCTCCAAATTAGAGCAGTTCTGGTCTAATTAGGAACAGTTTCCTTTTTACTCCTAGAAAACAGAGCACTCCACCTACCCTCAAGCTAGGTGGGGCAGGAGGTGGGGAAGAAGGGTGAAAACAGAAGGCCTATTTGGCTCCCTTTCCTGGATTCTGTTTAAAAATAGGTTGTGGTCACGGATGATCAAGGACCATGAGCTGAACTTCCCAATCAATGGAACCAACACAAACGCTTATGCCCACTGGGCCAGGCTGGGCAAAAGAGTCTACTCCAGGAAAAATTAGCAGGCCTTAATGAGAGAAATGGGACAGAATAGGGCAATTGTTATTTATTGAGGTGTGTGTGGACCAGCAGGAGCTGCATCATCTGGGAGCTTATCAGAAATGCAAGTTCATGGGTTGAATTGGAATCTCAAAGGATGAGACCGGGAATGTGTATTTCATCAAGTTCTCTAAGAAGAACATAGGGACAGGAATTCTATGCAGAACACGAGGACAGGAATTTTCGGTCTTGGCTTTATCTGCCATCCCATGAGATACCAAGCAAGTCACTTCATCTCTCTTGGCTTTATGTAAGGGTAAGTAGAATTGATACTTTTTTCTGCAACCCTCTCCGTGTTAGTGTAATCATCTAAATAAGGTATGCATGTGTGTGTACATGTATCTATGTATATGTGTGCATATGTATGCCTATGTGTGTATGTATGTGCATATATGCATGTACGTGCATTTTGTATATGTGTGTGCATGTGTGTGTGTGTGCGCACGCGTGTGGTTAGTTTAGTCTGGTTGTTCTTTTTCCTTCCCCTTCCATTCCCATGAGATGATAAAGATAAAGCTTATTGGAAACAAAAACTCTGAGTCAAAACCAACCAATGATGTTTACTGTGAAGTCATCTGAGGAACAGGATCTTGACATTCTCTAAGTTGCTGCTTGGCAGCTCCTAGCAGGGTAACAGGTTCTAGAGAAGCAGGACACAGGTCCTTACAGACAGGAGCACAAATAAAATACCAGTTGGATTAGAGGTGTTTTAAATTTATGGATTTCTATCAACTTTATCACTTTCGAAAATGCTCATTCCAGTTGAATTATATTTTCTTTTCTCTTAGAATTAACTGGTTGAGCTTAAGTTTCAATGAAACATTGCTATCTGAGTTTTAAGGGTGATAAAGGGTTCATCACATTAGTGAGGTCCATTTGTTTTAGGGTATACTCTGGAGCCAATGTGCCTGGGTTTCAGTCTAGGCTCTAACAGTTATAAATGAGTAAGCTTGGGCATTGGGAAAGTCACTTAGTCTCTTTGTGTCTCAGCTTTTTCATCCACAAAATGGAAATAATAATAGTGACTAGCACAAAGTAGGATTACATAGATTCATATATGACAAGGACTTTACAATAAACAAAAAAAGCAAAGTACTGGTACCAAAACAGATACATAGACCAATGAAACAGAATAGAGAATTCAGAAATAAAGCTGTACACCTAGAAACATCTGCTCCTCGACAAAGTCAACAAAAATAAGCAATGGCAAAAACAGTTGTATTTGATAAATGGTGCTGGGACAACTGGCCATATATGAAAGAATGAAACTAGACCCCTACCTTTCATTATATACAAAAGTTAACTCAAGACGGTTTAAAGATTTAAATGTAAGACCTCAGGACTGGGCACAGTGACTCAGGACTGTAATCCCAGTACTTTGGGAGGCCGAGGCGGGTGGATCACCTGAGGTCAGGAGTTCGACTAGCCTGGTCAACATGCTGAAACCCTGTCTCTACTAAAAATACAAAAAGTTAGCTGAGTGTGGTGGCGGGTGCCTGTAGTCCCAGCTACTAGGGAGGCTGAGGCAGGAGAATGAGGAACCTGGGAGGCAGAGGTTGCAGTGAGCCAAGATTGCACCAGTGCATTCAGCCTGGGCGACAGAGCAAGACTGTCTTAAAAAAAAAAAAAAGAAAAAAAAAACAAGCTGGGTGTGGTGGCTCGCACCTGTAGTCCCAGCTACTCGGGAGGCTGAGGCAGGAAAATCACTTTAACCTGGGAGGAGGGAGTTGCACTGAGCCGAGACTGCGCCACTGCACTCCAGCCTGGATGACAGAGCCAGGCTGTGTCTCAAACAAAACAAAACAAAACACACACAGAGGGAACTTCATCACCCTGTGGAATAAAACTGGACTGTTTGGGAATTTGGCTATTATCTCTCATTCTTCTGATTTCTCAGAAAGTCAGGTAAACAGCTTGATTTCTTAACATGTCATTTTAGCATGAGTAATTCCATTTTAGTTTTTAGTCTGGTCTGTTGGGGCCTAGTACAGGGGCTTAGTCCACAACAATGGCTAACCTAGTGTTTTTATTAGCATCTGAAAGACTCATGAGGGAAACCTCAGATAGTACATTTAATAAGGCTTCCTGAATGGTCTTTCCCTTTTGCAGCAATAAAGTTATATTGGCAGGGGGGTCCCGATGAAAGGGCTCTTGGCAATATTAAGTGAGCGAGTATCAGTTATCCTAAAGCTAGTCCCATCATGGCTTGCATATGAAGCGTATCAGCTGGTTCATCTGGGTGTTCCATTTGGCATTTGTAGGTGGAGCCAGGCAGCCCCCCTCTGCAGGGTAAACTGACCTCACTGTGGCTTTTATCCAGTCCAACAGGCTGGTTGTTCCCTTGGGAATAATCTCCTGTGTATCTGTGTCTCATAGAGCCATCTGTGATTGTTCCATAGTGAGCTGTGGATCCTGCATCAACCCAAACATGCTCTTTCATCCTGCAGCACTTCAGACCAAAGATACTGCTCCTAAATTAGTTGCCCTCAGAATCCATTTTAGTAAAGCCTCCTCAGGAAGCTGGTGATACCAATCTGCAAAATGAAACACTTCTGGCCGGGCACGGTGGCTCACGCCTGTAATCTTAGCACTTTGGGAGGCCCAAGTGGGTGGATCACCTGAGGTCAGGAGTTCAATACTAGTCTGGCCATCATGGTGAAACCCCATCTTATGAAAAAAAAAAAAAAAGAAAGAAACACTTCCTTCATACTATCCCTCTAGTTTTCACAGTATCCTGGTTTTGTCGCTTCCCTGCATTGACTGCCTTTTTGGTAACCACAGGTCTTAGAGGTACTTTCTGTCTCTGCATAATTTTTCCCTCTGGGGGAGGCTTTGCGGCTTGTGACCAAAGCTTAGGCTAACTGAAAGCTGAACTTAGTCTAGCAACAAGATTGACCCAGAACTCTCTTTTACTTTCATTTTTAGCTATTTCATATAACAGTAAACAAGGAATTGAAATTTTGTGTGTTTTTTTAATTAGTTTGCATTTCTTTTTTGTTGTTGTGTTGAGACAGGGTCTCACTCTGTTACCCAGGCTGGAGTGCAGTGGTGCAATCTGGGCTCACTTCAACCTCCGCCTCCTAGGCTCAAGTGAGCCTCCCACCTTAGCCTCTCAAGTAGCTGGGACGATAGGCGCACACCACCACGCCCAGCTAATTTTTGTATTTTTAGTAGAGACAAGGTTTACCATGTTGCCCAGGCTGGTCTCAAACTCTTGACCTCAAGTGATCCGCCTGCCTTGGCCTCTCAAAGTGCTGAGATTACAGATGTGAGATTACAGATTACAATGCCCAGCCTAGTTTGCATTTCTTTATGCATTTGGTAAACCCCCTCCCTGGTAGTTGGATCCATCTCTACATTTTATTGGTAACTTTTACCTTTGTAATTGATTGTAGCACAGCTGATATTTCATACCATGGGGGACCACATGGCCACCCAGGAATCAAAAGTTCCTCACCTCCCACCCTTTATCCTTTTTCTTCCCAAACTACATGTTTCCATGAGCACCAAAACTGTCCGTTTCTGACACCAAAACTGACATGATAGGCGGTGAAACAAAAACAACAATCAAGTACTTTTTCCTATTCTCTTACTCAGCAATCATCAATACTTCTGTGACCAGTGTGTGGGGATTTTTCCCCACACGCCAAGCAAGTAGTCCTTAGTCCTTCGGCTGTGGACACCAGCTGGATATCCTCTAATTCAGTTTAATTCTGGCACTATCTACTCAGAGATAGAGTCAGATCCCATTTGTTGAAGGCTCAATCCCACAAGACTGGCCCCTCAACTTCCAATGCCAATGGCAAAGTCCAGGTTTTTTTACCTGTGTTACAGACAGACTGATTATAAATTGAAGTTTCTTGGATTCAACTAATTTGCTAGAGTGGCTCCTGGAACCCAGGGAAACACATTTACTGATTTACGATACAGTTTAATATAAAGAACATAGATGAGCCGGGCACGTGGCTCACGCCTGTAATCCTAGCACTTTGGGAGGCCCAGGTGGGTGGATCACCTGAGGTCAGGAGTTCAAGACCAGCCTGGCCATCATGGTGAAACCCCATCTTTAAAAAAAAAGAAAAGAAAAGAAAAAAGAAAAAAAAAAGAACATAGATGAAGAGCTGCATAGCGTGAGGTATGGAGGGAGGGGCATAAAGCTTCCATGCCCTCTCCGAGCATGTCACCTTCCAGCAACCTCCAAATGTTTAGCTATCCAGAAGCTCATTTGGATTCTGTTTTTTTGTTTTTGTTTTTGTTTTTTTGAGACAGAGTCTCACTCTATCACTCAGGCTGGAGTGCAGTGGTGCAATCTTGGCTCACTGCAACCTCCACCTCCCACCCAGCCTCCTGAGTAGCTGGGACAATAGGTGCATGCCACCACGGCCAGCTAATTTTTGCATTTTTAGTAGAGACAGGGTTTCACTATATTAGCCAGGCTGGTCTCAAACTCCTGACCTTGTGATCCTCCTGCTTCTGTCTCCCAAAGTGCCGAGATTACAGGTGTGAGCCACCACACCCAGTTTGTTTTTGTTTGTTTTTGAGACAGGGTTTTTCTCTGTTGCTGTGTCCCCACTCAAATCTCATCTTGAATTCCTACATGTTCTACATGTTGTGGGAGGGACCAGTGAGAGGTAACTGAATTATGCGGCAGGTCTTTCCCACGCTGTCCTTATGATAGTCAATAAGTCTCATGAGATCTGATGGCTTTATAAGGCAGTGTTTCCCTGTACAAGCTCTCTCTTTGCCTGCCACCATCCATGTAAGACATGACTTGCTTCTCCTTGCCTTTCATCATGATCGTGAGGCCTCCCCAGCCATGTGGAACCGTAAGTCCATTAAACCTCTTTTTCTTCCCAATCTTGGATATGTCTTTATCAGCAGTGTGAAAATAGATGAACACAGTTGCCCAGGCTGGAGTGCAGTGGAGTGTACAACTCATTGCAGGCCTCAACCTCCCAAGCTCAAGCAATTCTCCTACCTCAGCCACCTGAGTAGCTGGGACTATAGGTGCATACCACCACACGTGTCTAATTTTTTTTTTTTTGAGATGGAGTTTTGCTCTTGTTGCCCAGGTTGGAGTGCAATGGCACAATCTCGGCTCACTGCAACCTCTGCCTCCTGGGCTCAAGTGATTCTCCTGCCTCAGACCCTTGAGTAGCTGGGATTACAGAAGCGCACCATCAACCCAGCTATTTTTTTGTATTTTTAGTAGAGACAGGTTTTCACCATGTTGACCAGGCTGGTCTTGAACTCCTGACCTCAGGTGATCCACCCACCTTGGCCTCTCAAAGTGCTGGAATTACAGGCATGGGCCACTGCACCCGGCCTTTTATTTATTTATTTATTCATTTATTTTTGCAGAAACAGGGTCTCGTCATGTTGCCCAGGCTGAATTTCTTGGCTCAAGTGATCTGCCCATCTCGGCTTCCCAAGGTGCTAGGATTACAGGTGTGAGCCACTGTGCCTGGCCTCATTTGGGTTTTTAATGAAGACTTCATTACATAGGCATTGTTGATTAAATCATTAACCATTGGTGATCGACTTAACTGTCAGCCTCTCTCCTCTCCCAGGAGGTTGGAGAGTGGTGCTGAAAAGTTCCAACTCTCTAATCCTGCCTTGGTCTTTCCTGTTACCAGCCCCCATCCTGAAGCTACCTAGGGGCTGCCAGCCACCAGGCATCTCAATAGTGTACAAAATATATCACATTAGAGTCCAAGAATTTTAGGAGTTGTATGCCAGAAAACTAGGATAAAGACCAAATACAGTCATACTTAGCTTCATGAGAGGGATGTGTTCTGAGAAATGCATCATTAAGTGATTTCATCATTGTGAGAATATCATAGAGTGTACTTACACATACCTAGATGATACAGCCTGTTAAATACCTAGAATACCTAGGGCACATGATGTAGCCTATTGCTTCTATACCGCAAACCTGTACAGCGTGTTGCTGCACTGAATACTATAGGCAATTGTAACACATGGTAAATATTTGTGTATCTAAAAATAGAAAATATACAGTAAAAATACAGTATTATCATTTTTTTTTTCTGAGACTGAGTCTTGCTCTATCACCCAGGTTGGAGTGCGGTGGTGCAATCTCAGCTCACTGCAACCTCCACCTCCCGGGTTCAAGTGATTCTCGTGCCTCAGCTTCCCCAGGTAGCTGAGATTACAGGCGCCTGCTGTCATGCCTGGCTAATTTTTGTATTTTTAGTAGAGACAGGGTTTCACCATGTTGGCCAGGCTGGTCTCGAACTCCTGACCTTAAGTGACCCCCCACCGCCTTAGCCTCCCAAAGTGCTGGAATTATAGGCTTGAGCCACCATGTCTGGCCAAAAATACAGTATTATAATCTTATGGGGTAGGGCTAAGTGGCTCCCATCTTGTAATCCCAGCACTTTAGGAGGTAAAGGTTGAAGGAGCACTTCAACAAGGGGTTCGAGACCAGCCTGGGCAACATAATGAGACACCCTCTCCAGGAAAAAAAAATATATATATATATATGTATATATACATATATATATGTATATATACATACACATATATATATGGTCATGCAATGTTTTGGTCAAAAAGCTGCATATATGACAGTGGTCCCATATGATATACAAACAGATTTATATATATATATACACACATGTATATATGTATGTACATACATACACATATATACATATGTATACATATATGCATGTATATATGTATGTATACATATACACACATACATGTATATGTATATATACATATATATACATATATACGCATATATATCAATCTATCTGTATATTTTATGGGACCACTGTCATGTATGTAGAGAGCCGAGATCGCACCACTGCACTCCAGGCTGGGTGACAAAGTGAGACTCTGTCTCAAAAACAAACAAACAAACAGAATAAAGTTGCTATAAGCATTGTTTTTTAAATTTTATTTTTTTTGAAATAGGGTCTCACTCTGTCATCACCCAGGCTGGAGTGCAGTGGTGTGATCATAGCTCACTGCAGCTTCAAACTCTTGGACTCAAGTGATCCTCTTGATTCAATCTCTTGAGTAGCTGGGACTAAACATGCCCACCTCTGTGCCAGCTAATGTATTTATTTTAAGTTATTATTATTATTATTTTGAGATGAGTCTCACTCTGTCACCCAGGTTGGAGTGCAGTGGCATGATCTCAGTTCACTGAACCTCCGCCTCCCAGGTTCAAGCAAGTCTCCTGCCTTAGCCTCCTAAGTAGCTGGGATTAGAGGCATGTGCCACCACACCTAGCTAATTTTTGTATTTTTAGTAGAGATGGGGTTTGATCATGTTAGCCAGGCTGGTCTCAAACTCCTGACCTCATGATCCTCCCACCTCGGCCTCCCAAAGTGCTGGGATTATAGATGTGAGGCACTGCCCCCGGCCTTAAATTATTTATTTATTTTTTTGAGATGGAGTCTCACTATGTCGCCCAGGCTGGAGTGCAGTGGTGCCATCTCAGCTCACTGCAACCTCTGCCTCCCGGGTTCAAGCAATTCTCCTGTTATGGCCTCATGAGTAGCTGGGATTATGGGCACACACCACTGTGCCTGGCTAATTTTTGTATTTTTAGTAGAGATGGGGTCTTGCCATGTTGGCCAGGCTGGTCTTGACTTCCTGACCTCAAGTGATCCATCCGCTTCAGCCTTCCAAAGTGCTGAGATTACAGGCATGAGCCACTGCACCGGCCCTATTCATTTATTTATTATTTATTTTTGAGATGGGAGTCTCACTCCGGTACCCAGGCTGGAGGGCAGTGGCATGATCTGGGCTCACTACAACCTCTGCCTCCCAGGTTTAAGCAATTCTCTGCCTCAGTCTCCCAAGTAGCTGGGATTACAGGTGCATGCCACCACATTCGGCTATGTTTTTGATTTTTTGTACAGAGGAGGTCTCATTATGTGCCCAGGCTGGTCTGGAACTCCTGAGCTCAAATGATTCTCCTATCTTGGCTTCCCAAAGGTTGGGATTACAGATGTGAGCCACCCTGCCTGATCATTCTTAAATTTTTTGTAGGGATAAGATCTGGCTATGTTGCCCAGGCTGGTCAGGAACTCCTGACCTCAAGCAATCCTCCCCCTTCAGCTTCTCTCAAAGTGCTAGGATTACAAGCACGAACCACCACACCTGGCCTATTATGTATATATATATATATATATATATATATATATATACATATATATATATATATATATATTTTTTTTTTTTTTTTTTTTTGAGACGGAGTCTTCCTCTGTTGCCCGGGCTGGAGTGCAGTGGTGCGATCTTGGCTGACTGCAATCTCCACCTCCCCGGTTCAAGCTATTCTTCTGCCTCAGCATCCCTAGTAGCTGGGACTACAGGCTTGTGCCACCACTCCCGGCTAATTTTTATATTTTAAGTAGAGACGGGTTTCACCATGTTGCCCAGGCTGGTCTTGAACTCCTGACCTCAGGTGATCTGCCTGCTTCGGCCTCTCAAAGTGTTGAAATTACAGGCGTGAACCACCATGCCGGGCTGTACCCCTTTTCTTTGGGACAATTTCCCCCTTTTGGAATAAACAGTAGGAAGAGCTACCAGAATGACTTGAACATTAGGTGGACAGATCCCAGAAAAACCA
Source organism: Cacajao melanocephalus (assembly GCA_963573385.1). Classification (NCBI taxonomy): domain Eukaryota; kingdom Metazoa; phylum Chordata; class Mammalia; order Primates; family Pitheciidae; genus Cacajao; species Cacajao melanocephalus. Next base: position 17,701 of record CAUYLG010017021.1, read on the forward strand.
AACTTGTAATGTTCTTATATGAAAGAATAAAGTTCATGTTTTATCTACATTAATATTGTACCTGGCCGGGCGCTGTGGATCACACCTGTAATCCCAGCACTTTGGGATGCCGAGGCAGGTGGATCACTTGAGGTCAGGAGTCCAAGACCAGCCTGACCAACATGGTGAAACCCTCTCTCTATTAAAAAATACAAAAGTGGCCTGGCGCGGTGGCTCATGCCTGTAATCCTAGCACTTTGGGAGGCTGAGATGGGTGGATCACCTGAGGTCAGGAGTTCAAGACCAGCCTGGCCATCATGGTGAAACCCCATCTTAAAAAAAAAAAATACAAAAGTTAGCCAGGTGTGGTGGTGGGCGCCTGTAATCCCAGCTACCTGGGAGGCTGAGGCAGGAGAATTGCTTGAACCCAGAAGGTGGAGGTTGCAGTGAGCCAAGATGGCGCCACTGCACTCCAGTCTGGGCAATACAGCAAGACTCAGTCTCAAAAAAAGAAAGAAAATAGGTGACTTGGCCCACTGTGGTGGCTCATACCTGTAATCCCAGCACTTTGGGAGGCTGAATCGGGCAGACCACCTGACGTAAGGAGTTCAAGACCAGCCTGGCCAACATGGTGAAATCCCGTCTCTAGTGAAATACAAAAATTAGCGGAGCATGCTGGTGTGCACCTGTAATCCCAGCTACTCTGGAGGCTGAGGCAGGAGAATTGCTTGAACCCTGAAGGTGGAGGTTGCAGTGAGTGTAGATCACACTATTGCACTCCAGCCTGAGCAACAAGAGCAAAACTCAGTCTCAAAAAAAAAAAAAAAAAAGAAACAAAAGGTGAATCCACACCCTATTCAGTAAATGGTGCTGAGAAAATTGGCTAACCATATGCAGAAGAATAAAACTGGACCCCCATCTCTCACCATGTGGTGTTATATATTGGTTTTCCACCACAGTTCCTAGTTCATAACTCCCATAGCCTTTGTTACAGCTTTTTGTTATAATGTTAGGTGTGTTAAGCCTCAGGAAACAGAATCTCCCCCATGCCTTTCACCTGCCCCAAGGCAGGACTCTAATTTATTTCCACCTTTCTGACTGTGGGTCTTAAGATCCTCCCAGGAAAACCAGGCAAAGACATGAACAGACACTTCTCAAAAGAAGACATACAAGCAGCCAAGAATATGAAAAAAATGCTCCACATCATCATACCCTGGGGAAAGGAATGCTGATGCCATGAAGCCTCCATAAAACCCCAAGAGAGGCTGGGTAGGGTGGCTCACACCTCTAATCCCAACACTTTTGAGAGGAAGAGGCGAATCACTTGAGGTCAGGAGTTTGAGACCAGCCTGGCCAACATGGTGAAACCCCATCTCTACTAAAAATACAAAAAATTAGCCGGATGTGGTAGTAGGCACCTGTAATCCCAGTTACTTGGGAGGCTGAGGGAAGATAATTGCTTGAACCTGGGAGGTGGAGGTTGTAGTGAGCTGAGGTCATGCCACTGCACTCCAGCTTGGGTGACAGAGTGAGACTCTATCTAAAAGAAAAAACCAAGAGGACAGGGTTTAGAGAGCCTGGGGATAGTTGAACACATGGAGGTTCCTTGAGGGTGGCACACCCAGGGAGGGCATGGAAGCCCCGCATCCCTTCCCCCACACCTCGTCCTATGCATCTCTTCATCCGCATCCTTTGTAATATCCTTTACAATACACCAGTAAACGTAAGTAAATGTTTCCCTGAGTTCTGTGAGACATTCCAGCAAATTAATTAAACCCAAAGGGGGGTCATGAGAACCCCAACTTAAAGCTGGTCAGTCAGAAGTTCTGGAGGCTGGAACTTGTAGCTGGTATGTACTGGGGCTAGTTTTGGGGACTGAGACCTCCATCTGTGGGATCTGACACTATCCCCAAGTAGACAGTGTCAGAACTGAATTAGAAGACACCCAGCTGGCATCTGCTGCCTGGTGTGTGGGGAAAATCCCCCCAACATTTGGTCACAAAAGTTTTCTGTGTTGATGATTGTTGTGGTGAGAGAGGAGAGGAAAGACAGTGTTTTTCTCTATACACACCATATACAAAAATATACAAAAAAGATGGATTAATGACTTAAATGTAATACTTGAAACTAAAAGTGCCAGAAGAAAACTTAGGAAAACCCTTCTGGATATTGGCCTAGCCAAAGAAGTTTATGATGAAGACCCCAAAAGCAAACGCAAGAAAAACAAAAATAGACAAATGGAGGACCGGGCACAGTGGCTCACGCCTGTAATCCCAGCACTTTGGGAGGCCGAGGCAGATGGATCACCTGAGGTCAGGAGTTCGAGAACAGCCTGACGGACATGGAGAAACCCTGTCTCTACTAAAAATACAAAATTAGCCGGCATGGTGGTGCATGCCTGTAATCCCAGCTCTTCAGGAGGCTGAGGCAGGAGAATTGTTTGAACCCAGGAGGCGGGGGTTGCGGTGAGCCAAGATCTCGCCATTGCACTCCGGCCTGGGAAACAAGAGTGAGGCTCCGTCTCAAAAAAAATAAAAAGACAAATGAGACTTAATTAAACTAAAAAGCTTCTGCACAGCCAAATAATCAAGAGTAAACAGACAACCTATAGAATGGGATAAAATATTTGTAAATTATGCCTCTGACAAAGGACAAATATCCAAAATCTACAAAGAACTCAAACTCAACAAGAAAAAAACCAACAACTTCAGCCAGGTGTGGTGGCTCATGCCTGTAATCCCAGCACTTTGGGAGGCTGAAGTGGGCAGACCACCTGACGTCAGGAGTTCGAGACCAGCCTGGCCAACATAGTGAAACCCTGTCTCTACTGAAAAATACAAAAAATTAGCCGGGTGTGGTGGTGGGTGCCTGTAATCTCAGCTATTAAAGAGACTGAGGCAAGAGAATCACTTGAATCTGGGAGGCGGATGTTGCAGTGAGCCAAGATCGCACCATTGAACTCCAGCCTGGGCAACAAGAGCAAAACTCTGTCTCAAAAAAACAAAAAAATGGCCGGGCGCGGTGGCTCACGCCTGTAATCCTAGCACTTTGGGAGGCCGAGGTGGGTGGATCACCTGAGGTCGGGAGTTCAAGACCAGCCTGGCCATCATGGTGAAACCCCATCTTAAAAAACAAAAAACAAAAAACAAAAAAACTCCATGGCTGAGCAAAGTAGCACATGCCTGTAATCCCAGCACTTTGAGAGGCCAAGGTGGGAGGATAGCTTGAGCCCAGGAATTCAAGACCAGCCTGGACAACATAACAAGACCCCATCTCTCTCTCTTTTTTTTTTTTTTTGATCTCATCTCTTTATAAAAAATAAAAATAGGCCCAGCACGGTGGCTCATGCCTATAATCCCAGCACTTTGGGGGCCAAGGCAGGTGGATCACCTTAGGTTGGGAGTTCAAGACCAGCCTGACCAACATAGAGAAACCTGTCTCTACTAAAAAATACGAAAAATTAGCCCGGTGTGGTGGTGTATCCCTGTAATCCCAGCTACTTCGGAGGCTGAGGCAGGAGAATCACTTGAACCTGAGAGGCAGAGGTTGTGGTGAGCCGAGATTGGGCCATTGCATTCCAGCCTGGGCAACAAGAGCAAAAATCTGTCTCAAAATAAAATAAAAAGCAAAAATAAAAATAAAGGAAAAAAATAAATAAAAGCCAGCAAACAACTCCATTAAAAATTGGGCAATGACATGAACAGACACTTCCTAAAGAAAACATACAAGCTGTCACATATCACTATTCATCATAGAATTGCAAATTAAAACCATAATGAGATATCTTATACCAGTCAGAGTGGCTATTACTAAAAAGTCAAGAAACAACAGATGTTTTTGTAGATGCAGAGAAAAGGGAACACTTGGCCTGGCCCAGTGTCTCATGCCTGTAATCCCAGCACTTTGGGAGGCCAAGGTGGATAGATCCTTTGAGTCCAGCAGTTTGTGACCAGCCTGGGAAACATGGTGAAACCCCATCTCTACTAAAAACACAAAAAATTTGCCAGGCCTGTTGGCATGTACTTGTAGTCCCAGCTACTCGGGAGGTTTAGGTGGGAGGACCACCTAAGCTTGGGAAGTCGAGGCTGCAGTAAGCTTAGATTTCACCACTGCACTCCAGCCTAGGTATTGAGAGCGAGACCTTGTCTAAAAAAAAAAAAGAAAACCAAATACCTTCTCACCTTTAAGTGGGAACTCAACAATGGGTACACATGGACATAAAGATGAAAATAATAGACACTGGGGACTCCAAAACAGGGGAGGCTGAGAGGGCGGCAAGGGTTGAAAAATTACCTGTCAGGTACAATGTTCATTATTTGGGTAATGAGTACACTAGAAATCCAATCCCCACCATTATGCAATATACTCATGAAACCAACAAGCACATGTACCCACTGAATCTAATATAAAATAGGCTGGGAGCAGTGGTTCATGCCTGTAATCCCAGCATTTTGGGAGGCTGAGGTGGGAGGATCACTAGAGATCAGGAGTTAAGAGACCAGGCTGGGCAATGTGGCAAGACCCTGTCTCTACAAAAAATCAGAAAAGTAGCCAGGTGTGGTGGTACATACCTGTAATCTGCTACTCTGGAGGATGAGGTGGGTAGACTGCTTGAGCCCAGGAGTCCGAGGCTATAGTACGCAATAATTGTACTACTGCACTCCAGGTTGGATGACAGAGTGAGATTATCTCAAAAAAAAAAATAGGTGAATCTTGGTAAAGGGTATGTGAGAGTCCTACATACTATTTTTATTTTTGCAAATTTTCAGTCTTTGAAATTATTTCTTTTTTGTTTTTAATGGTGTTAATTTGTATTTTCTTTCTTTTTTTGTTTTTTTGAGACGGAATCTCGCTGTGTCACTCAGGTTGGAGTATAGCGGCACAAACAGGGCTCACTGCAACCTTGACCTACTGGGCTTGAGGGATCCTCCTGCCTCAACCTCCTGTGTAGCTGGGACGACAGGCATATGCCACCATGCCTGGATAATATTTTCTGTTTTTGGAGACAGGGTCTTGCTCTGTCACCCAGAGTGGAGTGGTGCAGCAGCAGGATCTTATAGCTCACTCCAACCTCTGCCTCCTGGGTTCAAGTGATTCTCCTGCCTCAGCCTCCCAAGTAGCTAAGATCACAGGCACCTGACACCATGGCTGGCTAATTTTTGTATTTTTAGTATACACGGGGTTTCACCATGTTGGCCAGGCTGGTCCGTAACTCCTAGCCTCAAGTGATCTACCTGTCTCAGCCTCTAAAAGTGCTGGTATAACAGACATGAGCCACTGCTCTCGGCCCTGACTAATTTTTTTATTTTTTTGTAGAAATGGGGTCTCACTTTGCTGCCCAGCTAGTCTCACACTTCTGGGCTCATCCCGTCCTCCTGACTCAACCTCCCAAAGTGCTGGGATTACAAGCATGAGCCACTGGGCCTGGCGAAATTATTCCTAAATAAGTGTTTTTAAAAAATGCTTCCCTGCAAAGTCCTCTATCCACACTAATTGAGTCAGTGTGGACTGTGCCCACAGGAATTCCATGATTATATGCAGCTCTTTCCTAAATATAAGTTACTTCATCCAATCTGCCTAACGTTTCATTCTAAGCTAAGTGAGGAAGTGCCAAGGAGCTAAGGCAAGCATCTTTTAAAATAATCCATTCACGTTCATCTCTTCTCAGAAAACCTTTTCTGAAGCAGGCTCTCACCAAAGGCTTACTGAATTGGCCATAGTTGGCCAATTCTGAGTTACCTATGATGAGCTCTGAACAGAGACAGCAATTACGATTACAGCCAGGAAGGAGATCCTGGAGAGAAAAGAGAAAGAGAAAAAACAAACAAAAAAAATCAGCAAGGCACAGTGCTGGCTCATATCTGTAATTCCACTACTTTAGGAGGCAAAGGTGAATCACTTGAGCCCTTGAGCCCAGGAGTCCAAGACCAGTCTGGGCAACATGGTGAGATCCCCAACCCTATTAAATAAATAAATAAATGCATACATAAATAAAGTTTAGCTAGGCATAGTGGCACACGTCTGTAGTCCCAGCTACTCAGGAGGCTGAGGTGGGAGGATTGCTGGAGCCTGGGAGATCAAGACTGCAGTGAGCCATGATCACACCATTGTACTTCAGCCTGGGCAACACAGTGAGATCTTGTCTCAAAAAAAAAAAAAAAAATTCCAGATGAGGTGGAAAGGCACTGAGCAAGGAGAGAAAGGATGTGATCTCTAGTTTCGTTCCAGATCCACCACTTACTAGTTATGCAACTAGGTGTATATTAGGGGATGAGAAAATGTCTCCCCTCTCTTCCTAGGTTCTTTGGCCAGGCTATGAATTAAATTGAAATAAGACAGATTAACAAGAGAATCAGCATATTTAATCATGTATGTACACACAGGAGTCCCACAAAACATGAGACCCTTAGAAGGGTCAGACTATTGAGGCTTACATAGCATCCTGAGCTACAGAAAGGAATAGAGACCGGGGGCTGAGGGAGGGGTAGGAGGCAACAAGCCACAGAAGGGCAAGGGGAGAAAATGTATGTGAACAAAGGGCATTCTGCTATGCAGATAAAACGTCTCTCAGGGAATAAAAATGATCTCAGGGCCAGGGGTAGTGGCTTGGGCCTGTAATTCCAGCATTTTGGGAGGCTGAGGTGGGCCGATCACTTAAGGTCAGGATTTCAAGACCAGCCTGGCCAACATGGTGAAACCCTATCTCTACTAAAAATATAAAACATTAGCTGGGAGTGGTGGCACAAGCCTGTAATCCCAACTATTCAGAAGGCTGAGGCATGAGAATTCCTTGAACCTGGGAGGTGGAGGTTGCAGTGAACTGAGATCATGCAACTGCCCTTTAACCTGGGAGACTGAGTGAGACTCTGTCTCAAAATAAAATATAAAATAAAATTTATCTCAGAGCAGTTCTCTTTCTGATACAGATAATCTACTAATGTTCATTTCCTTTATAGATGTGAAGTTCTTTTACAAAAGGACAGATGTTCAGAGCTACTCCTGTGTCTGCAGTTTCTCAGAATAATCAGCTCAAATATGCCAAAGAGGTATATTTTGGGGTGGCATGTTGTGATCTCCTATAGTCATATATTGGGGTGGGGTGGCCTGAGCCCCAACAGTGATCTTGGGCACACAACTTCACATCTCTAAATCTGTTTCCTCAACTTCAAAATGTGGATAGTAATACTAACTCAGACTATCTTAGAGTCATAGAAAGCCTAACCTCTCATACTAGAGAGGAAAGCACTTCACAACCAGTGAAGTGCTATCAGTGACAGAAGAAAATCAGAAGGTATAATTCAGTCTTAGAATGCCAGGGCTTGAAGGGCCCTGTGACAGTCTGCAACCCTCTTATTTCATAAATGATGCATTTAAGGCCCCAAGAGGAGAAATCACATAGCACGTTTAGTAGTTAGGGACAGAGGTGGGCATGGTGCTCCAGTATTTAGAGTAGAAACAACCCCTTCCCTCCTTTGTGCTCCGCCTAGGTGTAGGTAAATAAAGTTAACCCAAGGAAGAGGTCCTAGGTGCAGTGGCTCACATCTGTAATCCCAGCACTTTCGGAGGCCAAGGTAGGCAGATCACCTGAGGTCAGGAGTTTGAGACCAGCCTGGTCAACATGGTGAAACCCCTTCTCTCAGGGAAAAAAAAAAAAGAAAAGAAAAAAAAATTAACCAAAGGAAGAGAAAACAAAGACCTAGCTAGAGGGACTTTATGTTCAGGGAATGCCCCAAAGGTGCTACATTCACTCAAAGGAGATGGGCCCTTGTAATTAGTCCTGAGGTCACAGGAACAAAGGAACACTGGGTGAACCCTGAAAGAAGCAGTCGTATTTCTAGGGAAAAGAAGGGCCGTATTACACATTATACAGCATGAACAATGAATAAGACCAAAGAAAGTAAGAGGTTAAAGAGACCATTCTGTTCTACTTCCCGACCTGAGGCCCAGAGATGGGAAATGGCTTGCCCAAGGCCACGTAGCTTGTTCCTGGCAGAGCTGGGAAAGTAATGACGTGTCTCAACTTGTAGTACAAGGCTTTTACTCCACTTATCAGTTGGCATTGCATTTAGCTGCAAATGACAGATACTAATGGTGGCTTACACCAATAGGGGTTTATTGACCAATGGTGGCTTTAAGAGATAGGAATTCATTTTGATCACTTTACAGGAAATCAAAGATTAAGGTAGCTAGCCATATGTGAGGTGTGGTGGCTCACACCTGTATCCCAGCTACTCAAGAGGCTGAGGTGGGAGGATCTCTTGAGTCCAGGAGTTTGAGACCATCTGGAGCAACATAGTGAGACCCATTGCTTTTTTTTTGGAGACGGAGGTTTGCTCTTGTTGCCCAGGCTGGAGTGCAGTGGTGTGATCTTGGCTCACTACAACCTCTGCCTCCCGGGTTCAAGCGATTCTGGATGCCTCAGCCTCCTGAGGAGCTGGGACTACAGGTGTGTGTCACCATGCCCGGCTAATTTTTTTTTTTAAGACGGGGTTTCACCACGTTGACCAGGCTAGTCTCAAACTACTGACCTCAGGTGATCTACCTGCCTCGGCCTCCCAAAGTGCTGGGATTACAGGCGTGAGCCACTGCACCTGGCTTAATTTTTTGTATTTTTAGTAGAGACGGGCATTTCACTGTGTTAACCAGGATGGTCTTGAACTCCTGACCTTGTGATCCACCCACCTCGGCCTCCCAAAGTGCTGGGATTACAGGCATGAGCCAAGGCGCCCAGTGCTCAGGTTTCTCTTCTTTTCTTTTTTCTTTTTTTGAGATGGAGTTTTGCTCTTGTGGCCAAGGCTGTAGTGCAATGGTGCAATTTCGGCTCACTGCAACATCTGCTTCCTAGGATCAAGCGAGTCTCCAGCCTCAGCCTCCCTAGTAGCTGGGATTACAGACATGCTCCACCACGCCTGGCTAATTTTGTACTTTTAGTAGAGACAGGATTTCTCTATGTTGGTCAGTGTGGTCTCAAACTCTTGGCCTCAGGTGATTTGCCCGCCTTGGCCTCCCAAAATGCTGGGATTACAGGTGTGATCCACTGCGCCCAGCCCTCATGTTTCTTTTAATCTTTTAAAATGTGGCTGCTAAAAATCTTAAGATTCTATTTGGTTTACATATTCTACCAGATAGTGCTGGTCCAGAATAAATAATGATAGCTAACACCTCTTGAGTGCTTACTATTCCAGGGACTTTTTTTTTTTTTTTGACAGTCTCACTGTTGCCCAGTCTGGAGTGTGATGGTGTGTGATACAGGCTCACTCCAATCTCCACCTCTAGGGTTCAAGCGATTCTCCTGCCTCAGCCTCCCGAGTAGCTGAGGTTACAGATGCACACCACTGCACCTGGTTAATTTTTGTATTTTTAGTACAGACAGGGTTTCGCCATGTTGGCCAGACTGGTCTCAAACACTTGGCCTCAAGTGATCCACCTGCCTTGGCCTCCCAAAGTGCTGGAATTACAGGTGTGAGCTACTGTGCCAGCCTCCAGACATTCCTGTAAGTATGACAGTTACTAATTCATTTAATCATACAACAATCTTAAATGGTTTCTAATTCCCATTTTACAGATGAGGAAACACACACAGAAGTTTAGTAACGTATCTAATGTCAGCAAGCCAGTATTTAACACGTGAGCATTAATACAGGTAGCCAGGTGTTGGGGCCACATACTCAAACTCTAGAGTGTGCTATTACCAGAAACAACACTGGTTTGGTTGAAAGCCCTGGGTCTGAGGTCTAGCTCTGCTATTTTCAAGCTGTGTAGCCTTAGGGAAGTTAAGCCTCCATTGCCTCATTTATAAAAATGAGATAATAGTCACTAGCCTCTCTCATAGAGTCACTAACAGAATGATCTAGAAGTAGCATACTAAGGTAGTTAAACTGGACTCTGGACTGAGCAGGGTTGCTCACGATGATAATCCTAGCACTTTGGGAGACCAAGGCAGGCAGATCACTGAGCCCAGGAGTTCGAGACCAGCCTGGGCTGGCAAAAACCCATCTCTGCCAAAAAATTTAAAAAATTGGCTAGGCGCAGTGGCGTGCACCTGTCGTCCCAGCTACTGGGGATGCTGAGGTAGGATTGCTTGAGCCTGGGAGACGGAGGTTGCAATAAGCTGAGATCTCGCCACAGCACTGCAGCCTGGGTGACAGAGTGACAGTCTCAAAAAATGGAAAAAAGATTGGACCCAGATTCCTCGTGTGTAAATCTGGGCACTGCTGCTTATAAGTTATATGATCTTGTGGAAGATATTTGATTGTGTGCCTCCATTTCTTCAACTGTAAAATGGAGATAATAGTACCTACCTCATGAGAGTTGTGTGGATCAAATGTGTTACATGTGTAAAGTGCTTAGATTGGTGCCTAGTACTTAGCAAGCACTCACAGAGTTTACTATTAATAGCTTAGTGACAGCCAGGCGTGGTGGCTCACACTTGTAATCCCAGCACTCTGGGAGGCCAAGGCAGGTGGATCACGAGGTCAAGAGGTTGAGACCATCCTGGCCAACATGGTGAAACCCCATTTCTACTGAAAATACAAAAATTAGCCAGGCTTGGTGGTATGCGCTTGTAATCCCTGCTACTTAGGAGGCTGAGGCAGAAGAATTGCTTGAACCCGGGAGGCAGAGGTTGCAGTGAGCTGAGATCGTGCCACTGCACTCCAGCCTGGTGATAGAGCGAGACTCCATCAGCAAAAAAAAAAAAAAAAAAGTTCGGGCCGGGTGCGGTGGCTCATGCCTGTAATCCAAGCACTTTGGAGGCCAAGGGGGGCAGATCACCTGAAGTTGGGAGTTCAAGACCAGCCTGACCAACAAGGTGAAACCCTGTCTTTAAAAAAAAAAAAAATATATATATATATTTAAAAAAAAAGTTCATGCTGGGTGCAGTAGCTCATGCCTATAATCCCAGCACTTTGGGAGGCTGAGGCAGGTGGATCACCGGCAGTCAGGAGTTTGAGACCAGCCTGACCTAAAAATACAAAAATAAGCCGGGCGTGGTGGCTAACGCCTGTAATCCCAGCTACCAGTGAGGCTGAGGCAGGAGAACTGCTTGAACCTGGGAGGCGGAGGCTGCAGTGAGCCAAGATCACGCCATTGTACTCCAGCCTGGGCAACAAGAGCGAAACTCCATTAAAAAAAAAAAAAGGGGCCGGGCTTGGTGGCTCACGCCTGTAATCCAAGCACTTTGGAGGCCAAGGCGAGTGGATCACCTGAGGTCAGGAGTTCAAGACCAGCCTGACCAACGTGGTGAAACCCAGTCTTAAAAAAAAAAAAAGGAAAAAAGAGTTCAGCAAGGTTACTGGGTACAAAGTTAATATACAAAAAGGCATAACAGCATATATACCAACAATCAATAAGAAAATGAGATAGAAAAGAAAAATCCTACAAAAATGAGATACTACAACCCAGCTACTAATTAGAATGGCCAAAAGCCAGAACACTGACAACACCGAGTGCTGACAAGAATGTGAAACAACAGGAGCTCACATGCATTGCTGGTGGGACTGCGAAACATACAGCAACTTTGGAAGACAGTTCAGCAGCTTCTTACAAAACTAAACGTACTCTCATATGATCCAACAATTGGTCACCTTGGTATTTACTCAGAGGAGCCCAAGGTGGAGTACAATGGTGCAATCTTGGCTCACTGCAACCTCCACCACCTGGGCTCAAGCCATTCTCCCATCTCAGCTTCCTGAGCAGCTGGGACTACAGGCGCACGCTACCATGCCCGGCTAATTTTTGTATTTTTGGTACAGACGGGGTTTTGCTGTTTTGCCCAGGCTAGTCTCGAACTCCTGAGCTCAAGTGATCCGCCCATCTTGGCCTTCCGAAGTGCTGACATTACAGGCGTGCACCACCGCGGCTGGACCAATATATCTTATTTAACCAAATATACCCCAACTGTCATCAATTTTGTTATAATTATCACACTTGTAACCATTTAAAAAAAATTTTTTTTGTACTAAGTTTAGAAATCTGGTGTGTATTCTACACTTATAGCACATCTCAACTTGGGCCAGCCACGTTTCAGAGGTCACCAGCCACATGTAGCTCGCGGAAGCGGAGCCCTGGAGAGGACACAGTGGCGTCCTCCCGCCCCACTAAGGGTTCCTTCTAGAGCCCGGGGGCCCGAGACCTAGGCCCCGCCCCGCGCCCCTCCCAGGTTACATCACAGAGCCCACAGGCCCCGCCGGCCGCTTGCGCGCCAACTCTCGCACTTTCTCCGCTCTAGGCGCCCAGGCTCTAAGGTAGAGCGACGGCCATCATAGAACAGCGGAGGCAGTCGGTCGGCCTGCCGTCCGCTTCGGCATTCCCAGGCCCGAGGCGGGAGCATGTAGCCCCCAGGCGAACCTCGCCCCTCAGCGGCCCGCCGCTCGCGCAGCTCTACAGAGAGATCGCGGCGGCAGGGTTAGCACCCATTGGTCCGTCGCAGCCCTCCACCGCCCCCTCACCACGCTTATTGGCCGGAACGGCGGCGCCCGCCGGGTAGGCGGTGGCGGCGTCCCTCCCTCGCGCCTGCCCTCAAGAGGGCGACGAGGAAGCGGCCGCCTCCCTGCGCCCCGCCCCTTCGGCTAGCTTGCTGGCTCCCTGCTCCTCCCGACGTCTCAGCTTCTCTCGGCTCTTCCCAGCGCTCTCCTGGATCCCTCCTGCTCCGGCTCCGGCTCGGCGGCGGCGGGTAGGTGCAGCCGCAGGCAGGGTCCAATCGGAAGGGCGACCTCCTCACTGTCCCGGCGCTGCCCGAGCTTCGTCCCGCGGCAGCCTGGGCCCCCAAGGGGCCGCCCGAGGCGTGGAAGGGCGGTGGCCGCCTGCCTGCTAGACGCGGGGGCGTCCGAGGGAGGGGGCCAGGCGGGGGGGCTGGCGGGCGTGACCTTCGGAGTCTTTGAGGTGCGATCTAGTGGGGGGTCCTTGGAGTGAGGCCGCGTTGAGAGGTCCAGCTTTGGGGGTCGGGGCGGTGGTGCCGAGCGACATGCCTTGGGCTCTAGATGGGGTTGAGCCGCAGGTCGAGGGTCGGCCGCAGTCTGAGGCCCTAGGTGGAGTGTGGGAGTGTAGGAGAACTCCGGTCGTTTTCTGAGGCTTTATGGGGGTCAGTTGATGTGAGGCTAAGGTGAGACTTAGGGTGTACAGTCAGGAGTTATGGGTGGGGCTGAGGGGTGGTCTGGAGAATAGGGCCCTAGGCGGGGCTCTTCCTGCATGCAAAGTTCCCGGCACTGTGTGGAGACTAAAGCGTGTGTCTGGCAGTGGGAGTGCGAAGGGGTCGCGTTAGGGTTGGGGTGGGAGGATACAGGGACTAGGAGGGGCAGTTGGAAACATTATCCAGAACAGAGATTGTGATTTAGCACATGGAACAAGTTCTCCATCGGTGTGAAATCCCTTTGGTGAAATTGTTCTGTGGAGGAGTTTTGAGAGTTTTGCTTACTTCCAGGAACGGGTAAATTAAATGCATTTGCTGCTTTGGGGAGGAGGCAGTGATTGATTACCTTTAGGTTTGTGCTTTAGGGCCAAAACTCGGATGAAATACGTGCTCCTCGGGAAGGTTAGTGTTACCCGGCTTTCTACTGGAAACCCCCTTTTCTCCTTTGCCTTCTCTGGTCTTGTTACAGTATTGCTCCCCAGGGCCTCTCGATTCTCTCTCCCTGGCTGCATAGAGCATTGCAGTGTTTCTTGGTTGTGTGTGTGTGTGTGTGTGTGTTCGCGCGTGCGTGCGCGCGCGCGCACACACGCACTTACCCGCCCATTTCCCTGCTGCTGTGCTTTTGGCAACTGCCTCTGCTTTTTCCCAGGGATGGTTGTGGCATTGCATCAGGGGATATTTGTGCTTGTAATTTGCTCACTCAGCCCAGGAGGAGGGAGAATAGTATGCTGCAGAGATTGGGGGAGGGGGGGCCGGGTGCCGTCAGCTTGGCTGGGTAGACAGATAAATGGGTGTGGTGAGGGAATACAGCTGCTCTAGGCCTGTAGGGTAACACTGCCCAGTCATCAGCGCAAAGAGATTCAAAGAGCACCACCAGCAGCTATTTTTATAAATCAATCCTGAATCCAAGCTGAGCACATGGATTTAGAGTGAACAGTTGTCATGCTCTATTACAGGCTGGGTGTTTGGTAGACACTTCAAGAGTTGCTAAGCAGGAGACTCCCATCTGTACTGTGCAGTGTGTACTTTACTTGCAGCTTTTAAACTTTGCTTTTCTCAACTCTATAGATTGGGACATTTCTCTTCAGGCTGATGTCTTTTAAACTGACGTAGTTTGATCATCTGTACTGCCTCTTTTCAAATGAAATGTTTTCACCTCAGTTATACTCTTCATTTCAAATTTAGCTGCAAAATGATAAAGCTGTCACTTTTTTAGCACTTACCATCTCCCAGGCACTAGCTGTATTTATTTACAGTTGAGGAAATTGAGACTGATGGGAATAAGGGATCACACAGATAGTTAAGTGGCTAAAATGGTATCCAAACCAAGGTCTCTCCAACCCCCACATAGTAGTTCAGAAACTTCAGAATTGTGGTTCACATTGGGATGATTCAAGTGCTTGAGAATTTATTAATGCAAAGTAAACAAACTCACCAGAGACTGATAAACCAGATACCAGTTAATGTATGTATTAAGTGCCATGTGCACAATTGGATTTAATTATCCACTGACCAGGACACCTTTATTGTTCTGGGCTGCCTAATCAGTAGTAAAAAGGTAGTTGATTATAAAATTGGAAATGCACTAGATATTCTTAGGGGGTATTTCTAAAATTTTTAAATTTTTATTTATTTAATTAATTTATTTATTTTAAGAGACGGGGTTTCACCGTATTGGTCAGGCTGGTCTCGATCTCCTGACCTCAAGTGATCCACTCTCCTCCGCCTCCCAAAGTGCTGGGATTACAGGCGTGAGCCACAGCTCCCAGCCTTATTTATTTATTTTTGAGACGGGGTCTTGCTCTGTTGTCCAGGCTAGGGTGCAGTGGCGGGATCTCAGCTCACTGCAGCCTCTGCCTCCTGGGTTCAAGCAGTTCTCCTGCCTCACCCTCCTGAGTAGTTGGGATTACAGGCAAGTGCCACCACACCCAGCTAATTTTTGTATTTTTAGTAGAGATGGTGTTTCACCATGTTGGCCAGGCTGGTCTCGACCTCCTGATCTCAAGTGATACGCCTGCCTTGGCCTCCCAAAGTGCTGGGATTACAGGTGTGAGCTACCACACCTGGCCATTTATTTTTATTTTATTCTATTTTTTGAGATGAAGCCTTGCTCTGTCATTTACACTGGAGTGCAGTGGCATGATCTCAGCTCACTGCAACGTCCACCTCCCGGGTTCAAGTGATTCTCCTGTCTCAGCCCCTGAATAGTTGGGATTACAGGCGCCCACCACCATGCCCTGCTAATTTTTGTATTTTTAGCAGAGTCTGGGTTTCACCATGTTGGCCAGGCTGGTCTTGAACTCCTGACCTCAAATGATCCACTCGCCTCTGCCTCCTGAAGTGCTGTTACAAGAACCAGCCATCTTGCCTGACCTTAGAGGATGTTTTAATCAAGTAGCAAAAGTCTAGTGAATTTCCCTTTTCCCCAATGTAAAAACACACATACAGTGCTGGGGGGTGTCTTAACACATTTTCCTACTCTGTGTCACTTGTTTTTTAAGTTGTCTCTTCATATATTTGTCATTCTAGCATGTTTGTTAAAATTCTCAAATATACAAATAAATTTATATTAACAAGTAATTTTCCATTGTTCCTTAACAGTGAAGGAAGCACCTGGATTTTCTTATATATAGGTGGCTTAGCTTTAGTCAGAGAGTTGGTTCTTCCTGATCTCATACTATCTTGTTATTTTCCTAATCTTGTTTCTGAATTTGGTGATCCATCCTTTGGCTCTGTAAATTTTTGCTCTTGACAGTTAAAATTTTTGGAATCACTTTTTTTTTAAAATTAATGATTTTTAAAAGATTAATGAGTGTCCCTAGTAGCTGGCTGGTCGTGGTGGCTCACGCCTGTAATCCAAGCACTTTGGAGGCCAAGGCAGGTGGATCACCTGAGGTTGGGAATTCAAGACCAGCCTGACCAACATGGTGAAACCCCGTCTTAAAAAAAAAGAAAGAAAGAAAGAAAGATTAATGAGTAGTTGCTATGCAGGTTTTAGATATTCTTAAGATGTGAGAAAATCTGAGAGGATTTTGACCCAATGGAAGGCATCTTGGCAGTTATTTATTTAGTCAATTTGGAAAAGAAACCAAGTAAATATCACTGATTTCACTTTGTCTTTCTAAACAGCACTTTAAGAACCAGGTTATTGTAGACTTAGTGCTAGGAGTGAGTGAGCTGAGGAGAATTGAGGGTTTTTTTTTTTTGAGACTGAGTTGTGCTCTATCGCTAAGTCTGGAGTGCCGTGCCACGATCTTGGCTCACTACAGCCTCCATCTCATGGATTCAAGTGATTCTCCTGCCTCAGCCTCCCAAGTAGCTGGGACTACAGGTGTGTGCCACCACACCCAGCTAATTTTTTGTATTTTTAGTAGAGGCAAGGTTTCACCATGTTAGCCAGGATGGTCTCGATCTCTGGGCCTCATGATTTGCTCACCTTGGCCTCCCAAAGTGCTGGGATTACAGGTGAGAGCCACCGAGATGACAGTTTAGGTTAAGAAGGGGGATCCTAGGGCTCAGTGGCTCATGCCTGTAATTCCAGCACTTTGGGAGCCTGAGATGGAGGATTGCTTGAGGCCAGAAGTTTGACACCTGCCTGGATAACATAGTGAGACCCTGTCTCTATTTAAAAAAAAAAAAAAAAAAGGGAATGGTGGCTAACACCTGTAATCCCAGCACTTTGGGAGGCCAAGGTGGGTAGATCACCTGAGGTCAGGAGTTTGAGAACAGCCTGACCAACATAGTAAAACCCCGTCTCTACTAAAAATACAGAAATTAGCCGGGTGTGGTCATGGGCACCTGTAGTTCCAGGTACTCGGGAGGCTGAGGCAGGAGAATTGCTTGAACCCAGGAGGCAGAGGCTATAGTGAGCTGAAACCATGCCATTGCACTCCAGTCTGAGTGACAAAGTGAGACTCTGTTTCAAAAAAAAAAAAAAAAGCAATACTTAGTCTGTCCCCAGATAATTTTAGTGTATAGCAAAACAACAACAAACTTAGCTAGGTGTATTGGTGTGCGTCTATAGTCTCAGCTACTCTGGAGGCTGGGGTGGGAGGATCACTTGAGCCCAGGAGTTCAAGGCTGCAGTGCTATGATTGTGCCACTGCACTTTAGCCTTGCCGAAAGAGTCAGACCTGCCCACCCCTGCAAAAAAAAAAAAAAGGGGGTCGTAAAGCAAAGTGATACATTTAGGAGATCATGTTCATAATACTCAGCTACCATTTTAGAGTTGCTAGGCCAGTCTTTCAATGCAGACCTTATAGTGAACTATTTTGGATGTCATTAACATTTTAAGCTTGAAAGTCAACACTATTACTTTTGTAATTTTTTTTTTTTTAAGAGACAGGGTCTTGTTCTATCACCCAGGCTGAAGTGCAGTGGGGAGATCACAGCTCACTGCAGCCTTGAACTTCTGGCCTCAAGCCATCCTCCTGCCTCAGCTTCCCGAGTAGTTCAGATTGTGGATGTGCACCATCACACCTGGCTACTAACTTTTGTGATTCTTATTCTTACTCTTTTTTTTTTTTTTTTTTGAGACTGAGTCTTTATGTATTTCCCAGGCTGGAGTGCTGTGGTGAGATCTCATCTCACTTGAACCTCCTGGGTTCAAGCGATATTCCTGTCTCAGCCTCTCTAGTAGCTGGGATTACAAGTGCTCGCTACTGCGCCTGGCTATTGTGATTCTTTATAGGTAAAAAAAGTTAATCTTCTTGGTTGGGCACGATGGCTCACGCCTATAATCCCAGCACTTTGAGAAGCCAAGGTAGGCGGATCACTTGAGGTCAGGAGTTCAAGACCAGCCTTGGCAACATGGTGAAACCCTGTCTCTACTGAAATATAAAAATTAGCTGAATTTGGTGGTAGGTGCCTGTAATTCCGGCTACTTGGGAGGCTGAAGCAGGAGAATCACTTGAACCTGGGAGGCGGAGGTTGCAGTGAGCTGAGATTGAGTCACTGCACTTCAGCCTCAGCCTAGGGGATGGAGTGAGACTTCGTGTCAAAAAAAAATTTAATCCTCAAGGACCTAGAAATAGAAATTCCATTTGACCCAGCAATCCCATTACTGGGTATATATCCAAAGGATTATAAACCTTTCTACTATAAGGACACATGCACACGAATGTTCATTGCAGCACTGTTTACAATAGCAAAGACCTGGAACCAACCCAAATGCCCATCGATGATAGACTGGACAGGGAAAATGTGGCACATATACACCATGGAATACTATGCAATCATAAAAAAAAAATGAGTTCGTGTCCTTTGTAGGGACATGGATGAACCTGGAAACCATCATTCTCAGCAAACTGACGCAAGAACAGAAAATCAAACACTACATGTTCTCACTCATAGGTGGGTGTTGAACAATGAGAACACATGGACACAGGGAGGGGAGCATCAAACACTGGGGTCTGTCGGGGGGAAATAGGGGAGGGACAGTGGGGGGTGGGGAGTTGGGGAGAGATAGCATGGGGAGAAATGCCAGATATAGGTGATGGGGAGGAAGGCAGCAAATCACACTGCCAAGTGTGTACCTATGCAACAATCTTGCATGTTCTTCACATGTTCCCCAAAACCTAAAATGCAATTTAAAAAAAAGTTATATAATTGTCCACCATAGATAGCATGGCCTTGCTCCTCTTCAGCCCTAGAAATCTTTGTTGTGATTCTCCTATTTTGGATTGCCATTAACCCAAGTGACCCAAGGGCTTCATTTGGCCTGCTCCACTGTTATGCCTCTTATCTCTCAGGCCAAGGAACTAATTCAGGTCTTGTGTCACCTACCAAGTATGTCAATTCCAATTATACGTTTGTAGAGGAATCAGTGATTATCAGCTGGTTCTGTGGATTCTGCGGACATTGTTGAGCCAGATCTGGGCCAGGACTACATTGGTTACTTGGCCTTCATGTGCCCCTGCTGTAATGGAGGGTCAATGATGCTTCAAGTCCTTGGTTATCAGTAGAAACCTGGATGTTGTGAAATGTTTGGGTAGTTTCCTTTCACAACCATACAGTTACCAAAGTAAATGGCAATTTGTCCCTTTTGTGAACATGTAAAAGAACCATTACCATATATACTTGCCTGGTGTTATGGGATCCTTCCTTCCAGAGACTCAGCCTTTCCTTCATTCAGTGGATTCCAGACCTGAAAATCTGCTCAGGTTTAGAAGCTAAACAAGGAATTTTGACTTTTTGTCAGTGTGACTGCCCACAACCTCTTGCTCACCTGTCCTTGATTTCTTCTGGTTGTATAGATTGAATGCTACGCTTGCTGGCTGCCCATCTAGCTTGTCCCTAGGGGTACTGTGTGTGCGTGTGTGTTGTTTTTTTTTTTTAACTCTCTCCATAGCTCTCTGTGGGTCAGGTCCTCATGGCAACTCTGATTTTGCGGCTCATTACAGTAATTACACTCATTGCTTCTGATGGTAAAATATTATCATCTGGCCTCTGTTGCTATTCTTACTGTGATCTGTGAACTCATCTCTATGATCTTTACTACCATCTGCCCTGTCCTACAGAGGAGATCCACCACTGACCTTAGTGACGCTGGTGTTCCTCTTCCCTATGTTTTCCCAATGGCCTTGGGAAATGGTATATCCTCCATGCCCTGCTGTACAACGTATTCATCCAGTAGGAATTCCAGACTTCCATGGGATAGCTATTGTAGCATGCTCACTTCCAAGGGACTTTCATTCCTTTTACTACTGCTTGTCTCAACAATTCTGGCATTTCTACCTTAATTGGTGCAGACTGCTGTTTTTTCCATATTTCTAAGTGTCATTTTAGGCAGCATTTTCATATCATCTCCCAGAGTCCTTGCCAGAGTGTTAAATCTTGTGTCTACTGGTGCTCCCATATAAATATATATTAATCCAGTTTAATATTCTGACTTCCTTTTGATCCAGTACCCTCTGAATTCAGTCCCATAAACATTCTCCTCGTTCGTGCTGTCTGGTTCCGGTTGACTAGGTCCAGCAGCTTCTTTGAGGTCAAGTTCCTTTACTCCCTTAGCAGGCCCATCATTTCTCCCAGCCAGGTTATATTGTGACATAACCTCCCTATTGGACTATCTGCCAAAAGAAGAGGCAGAGGCAAACCCTGAGATGCAACTGTAAGTTTCAAGGGAGAGGCCTCTGCATCATCATCAGGAAAGGAAACCGCATTTCTAGGAAAGAATGGGCCACTTCTGCATATGCAAAAGGTTTGAGGGAATTCCTGAGGATTCCACATTTGCTGGTACATCAACCCAGGTGTCCCCACACTATGATTTGGGGTGCCATCCTTTCCCAGTCAGGGCCCTGGCTTTGGTCTAACAGGCCTGGTTGGGAGTTTAAAATTCTTTGGAGCTTTGTTACTTAGGTGATTCATTTTTAAGCCTGGGTCTTAGCTTTCTCTGCTCTCTGGATGCAAGACATGAGAACCTCTTTACCTTCTACATTAATCACTTGTAGCCTTTTGTTACCTTTCTCCAAAGCATTAATCATGCTTAACACAGGCCAACCAATTCTACCCTTTCTAGTAAATTACTTTCCACAAGCATGGCATCCCAGTTCCCACAGGTAAAAGTGTTAACAATTTAATTGTTGCCTTGTGCTAGAGCTATTTCTGTGCCACCTATATGCAGTGAAGGGGTTCACAGTGCCAAATGTCTGGCAGGTGTTCCAGGTCCAGAATGCCATATTAGTGTTTGCTTTCTAAGATTACTCCTGGCAGCAACCTTTGCAGTTTTAGTTACCTTGCACTCTGAGATGTAAATTAGTGTACAGAAATATCCTTGGGAAATGTTCTTGGGATCAATAGCTATGCAAGGGGAAGAACCAGGATTGGACGGGAGAATTGGGGCTGTGATGTATTCTCAGCCAAGGCTTCTGTCACCTGCTGGGGAGTGCTGAGGCTAAGATGGCCCTCCAGAGTTGTCCCACGTCACAGCAAGGTGTCTGCGCCCACAAACTTTGCCAATGACAAGTCACTGGATGCAGACTGCACCTACAAAGGTGCAGTCTTTCCAGCCAAAGTCAAGTGCTGACACCTTTCTCAACAGCTGGGGCAAGTTCTTCAGTCCCTGAAGGGGAATCTCGATCACACATCACTGCATTTATTTAAAAGACGTCTGTGCACAAAATTATCTAGAAGACTCAGGGAAGGAATCTTAGGAGAGGTGATATTTGGGTGAGATCTAAATAACATGAAGAGTTAAGGTTGGGAAGAGTATTCCAATTTTGAGGTACTAGGGCTCTGAGGCAGGACAAGCTGAGCATGTTTGAGGAGCAAAAAGAGGTCAGTTAAAGCATAGTAAATGGGGGAGGAATGCACTCAGATAGCAATGAGGATGTGGGCTTATAGGTCACGTGAAAAAGGTGGACTTGAAGTGCAATAGGTAACCACTGGAGGGTTTTAAGCAGTGGAGAATTGCATGATTAGACTTTTTTTTTTTAAAGGTAACTCCAGCAGCAGTGTTGAAAATAAGGCAGAGACTCCTAAATTTTGCTGCACAATGGAATCACATGGGGATTGTTACAAAATGCTGATGCCTTACCCACAGGCCTTCTGATTTAGTAAAGTGTGTGACATGGGAATGGGAAATTTTAACAGCTCCCCAGTGAGGCACAAGCGAGAACATTTTTGGGGTGGGGCCAAAAATCCTGGGATTTGATGTCAGGGAAGTTGTCTTAAAGGGCCCACGAGTCACAGTCTTGCTTGCCATGAACTTGTCACCAAAAGCCTATAACCCCTTCACCACCTCTATCTGTACATTAGGGGTGGGGTTCTAAACTCCAGCAGGAGAGATGCCCAGCCATGCCTTGCTCTGTCATTGCCTTTTTAGCTCAGTGGACACCAGCCCATAATGGCCATGATACCTTGATCTCAAAGAAGGGGGATTTGGGTCATAGAGGTAGCCCCTATACCTGTAGGAGCTGGAGCAGGAGGAAGGAGCTAAATAGAGCAAGCCGGGACCATGACACTGATTAGCCATACTCCCTGCACATGCATGTAAAAATATAACCGTAGTATCTGCACATTACATGCTGGCAATAAGTATTAGTTTGTCAGTTATAATTACTAAGCCATTTGTCTACCTACGTGGTTTCTCTAGGTGATTGGCTGTCCTAAACTGTGTGATGATTAAGGCACACTCTAGCACCGTGTTTCTCAATCTCTTTTTTCATTATTGCCCATACAACACTCTCCAATTGAGGAACCTTTCAAACTTAAAAAAAATTCCAATTTGCCTTCCCCATGAGATGTTAATACCACAGATATATTGTATGTCTATTTGCGATGGTTAGTTTTATGTGCTAACATGGTTGGGCCATAGGGTTCCCAGATATTTTGGTCAAACATTATTCTGTGTGCTTCTGTAAGGTTGTTTTTGGATGGGTATACCATTTAAAATCAGTGAGCTTTGAGTAAATCAGATTACCCTTTATGATGTGGGTAGGCTTTATCTAATCAGTTCAAAGGATGAATAAAACAAAAGGGCCAGCCTCCCCCAAGCAAGAGAGAATTCCCCAGCAAACTGCCTTTAAACTTCATTTGCAACATCAGTGTTTTCTGGTCCTATAGAAGACTGCTTTCAGACTTGAACATTGACTCTCCTGGATGTTCAGCCTGCCAGCCCACCCTGCTGATTTTGGACTTGCCAGCCTCCATAATCATATGAGCCAATTCCTTATAATAACTGTATCTTTGTATAAATATATACATATATCCGATTAGTTCTGTTTCTCTGGAGAAACTTGACAAATATACTATGTAGGTACAGTATGTATATTTGGGCCTTCTATGTAAAAGTAAAAATTTTTTATCCTACCAAAAAAATTATTGTCCTTTTGATAGTGATATGGACTCTGTTGAAAATGAATGTTCTAGAGCCAGATGACATGGGTTTAAATACCAAACTCACCACCTACTAGCTGTGTGTACTTAGTTAAGCAGTATGACATCTGTGAGCCTCAGTTTCCTCAACCTTATCACAGATTAAAAATAAAACGGACCTCATAGGATTTTCATGAAGATTGAACCAGTTAATATCTGTAAAATAGTGACTAACAACACATAGTAGGTACTGTGTAATTGTGATCTATTTAGCATCTTTACTTTGCAGGTAGGAAGTAAATTATAATAGCTAGGGTGCAGGAGGCTCTGGAAATAATTGAATTGTTTCAAATCCTGATTCTGCCACTACTAGCCTTTGGAATGCTTTGCCACTTGTGAACAGATATTATTCAAAAACATGAATTAACAATAAATAAAAATTCTCCAGGTGATTCCAATGCACAGCAAAATTTGGGAACCAGTACCATAGACTGAAGGAGATCAAGAGCAGAACCTGGGAAATCAGTTAAGTAGACTCTACGGAATCCAGGCAAGATATGGTGGTAGCTTAGCCCATGATAGTAGTGATAGTGTTGGCTAGAAGTGGTCGTAACTTGGCTACCCTTCTGACTTCTTCTCCTGCACTTTTTCTTACTCACAACTTCCATGCTGCTCTTCATGCTACTCTTGGACTCACCCAGCCCATTCATGTCTTGAAGCCTTTGCACTTGCTTTGCCACCTGACTCAGACACTTTCCCCAGATCCTCAAAAGGCTTCCTCTCCTACCACATGCTCCCCTCTGTTCAAAGCTACCTCCTCAGAGAGTTTCCTTCACTTCTCTATTTTAAAAGAGCCCCTTTGCCCCCAGCCTCACTTAATATGTCAGTTATGGACCCCTTGTCCTGATTCAGTTTGCTTCATAGTGCTTAGCACCACCTGATATTGTATATTCATGTGTTTGTTATTTGTCCCTCTACTAGACTGGAAGATCCATGAAGGAAGGGTCTTTATCCAACTTGTTCATTCCTGTATTCTCTATGCCAGGTTGGGGGATATGTAACCTTTTTCCAGGAAGCTCATAGCATGTGTCACCCTGATCCCTGATGTGGTAGGGATTTATTATCATTACTGCAGTGTTCTTCACGCATAGACTCTAGTGCCATGTAATCCACAGGGATGAAATTACAAATGAATGTTCCACGATTGGGGTTAATTGATGTTCCCTATCCATCCTCCTATCCTTCATCCTATAATTCAGAGCCACGCTCCTCCTCCCTTTGGCTTTGGGAGCTCCATGTTTATCTAAAGGATATTGATATAGATTAGAAACCCTTAGGAGCCATATTCATAACTAAATGTTGACACCCAACCTGATTAAATTCTAAACCACTGAGCATTTCTAGGCTAGAGTCTCTCCTAACCAGTGTTTGCATGCTGGGTTCTTTTCCATACCCCTAGCCGGGATATGCTTTATGGGATCTCATTTTTGTACCTTCCTCAACCCTTGCTTGAAGAGAGCAGGGTACATTTCACCTCTGGTGACTATCATGAAACCAAATATGATTTCTCTTATTTAGAGGATTAGGCAGGTAACACAGCCATTTGTCAAACTGTCATATCATGAGTTAGAGACAAAATAGACATTTATTGAGCATATTTTCTGTGCCAGGCACTGTGCTAGATTATTTTACATGTATTACTCCTCTAATTTTCAAAACAAATTGGAATTTAGATGTCAGCTTTACAGATTAAAAATTATATTTAGGCAGATGAAACAATTTGTTATAGGGTTTGCAGGTAATAGGTAGTATTTCACCCCTGGCCTTGTATAATTAGGTTCTTAATAAATGTTTCTCGAATGCTTGACAGAGTAGAGCTGGAATGAGAAACTGGACCCAGCTGGTCCCTAATCTTAGACTCTGTCTATGTAAGGAAATGGCTGGAAAGCACCAGAATCATAGGTTAACATCATCGAGGAGGTATGTCATCTTTTGTTTTATACATACAAATAAATCATAATATCCTCACTTGACACTGTTTATACTTTTCAGCATCAGTTGATTGAGAAAATGCAGGATAATCATAAGCTACATTAGGTTACATTTTTAAACAAATTTATATTTAATTTATTATAATGGCATCTAGAAACATTTGAAAAAATGTGGCATGCATGTAATAATAATCAAATATTTATATGCTTCACATATGCTAACACTTGGGTAAATATTATTGTTTATTTCAATTATATAAATGAGGAAACAGGGGCATGACAAATGAAGAAACTAACCACATGTCAGAACTGGGATTTGAACCCAAGCAGTCTGGCTCTGGGGCCCCTGTTCTTGACCACTGTGCTATAGAACCTCTATGAAGCACCTATACTATTTATTCAACCCAGAATTGGTGCTTGTTTCCATGCTGAACCTTCTTTATTAACTTCAAAGCCCCTCAAAGATCCATAGTTTTATGGATGGAGAAGTACTGGTCTAGAACCCAGGCCAAAAGATTTTCTTCTGTGCCCCTCTGACCACCTTTCTCTACTAGGCCCAGCACAGTGTCAGACACACAGAAGGCATGAAAATGTGTGCATTATGAATGACTGAGCAAGTGCACGAGGGTACAGAATCACTGATATGGTCTGGCTCTGTGTCGCTACCCAAATCTCATGTTGAGTTGTAATTCCTACATATTGAAGGAGGAGCCTGACAAGAGGTGACTGAATCACGGGAGTGGACTTTCCCCTTGCTGTTCTTGTGCTAGAGTTCTCATGAGATCTGGTTGTTTTGAAAGTGTGTAGCACTTCCCCCTTAGCTCTCTCTCTCCTGCTCAGCCATGGTAAGATGTGCTTCCTATTTGCTTTCCGCCATCATTGTAACTTTCCTGAGGCCTCCCCAGCCATGCCTCCAGTACAGCTTGTGGAACTGTGAGTCAATTAAACCTCTTTTGTTTATAAATTACCCAGTCTCAGGTAGTTTTTTTATAGCAGTGTGAGAATGGACTAACACAATTGTGAATGGCAGATAAATAAAATCAGTCCAATGTACTGTTCTGACTCTGAAATGCTGAGCTTTCCTTATCAAACATGATCAATTGCAGCTAGAAGCTATCCTGAGCACTACTGGCCCCAGACTCAGCAGAATCAATGACCTGTGAGGCTCACTGGTGAAGCTCAAAACCCTATGCTGTGGACTGACTATTTGTGTCCCCACAAAATTGATATGGTGCTATATCTACCCTGAATTTGATGGTATTTAAAAATGGAGCCTGTGGGAGTCATGTGATTATGTCATGAGAGTAAAGCCGTTCTGAACTGAGTTAGTGCCTTTATAAAAAAGGTCCCAGAGAGCTTGCTTGCTCTCTTTCTGCCATGCGAGGACACAAGAAGACAGCATTCCATGACCAAGAAGAGGATCCTGGCCAGAACTGAACCATTCTGGCACCCTGATCTCAGACTGCCAGACTCTGGAACTGCGAGAAATCAATTTGTATTGCTTATGGTATTATGTTACAGCTACCTCAATAGACTAAGACACCTGGCTACTTGCTTCATCCCCAGACCTTATCTTGCCAGTGCCACTCTTCATGGCCTGTCAGAGCCCATGTTGTACTTGCACTGTGTTTAAAGACACAGGTTATTTAAGTGGTCTTTCAAGATGTTGCTAGACATATAGTCTTATTTTTCTCATTTGACAAGAGGAGTAATATAGCCTAACAAATAATGAGAAAATGGGTGAAGTTGGAAGCATTTTAAGAATCGTGCCTAGAATGGCCCTGGGTCCCCTATATCCCCCTAGTTGTTCAGAGTTGGAGAGCATCATTTGGGACCATCACAACCCCACTGCAGCCAACCACTTGCAGCTACTGTTGATGCCTCTGCAAATAAACTACTTTTTAATATTTTGGTAAGAAAAACACATAACATCAAATATACCCTCCTAATAAATTTGAAATGTACAGTATAAATAACTATATGCACATTGTTATATGGCAGATTTGTAGAATTAATTTTCATCTGGCATCACTAAAACTATACCCATTGATCAGCAGCTTCCTTTTTCCCCCTACCCCCAGCCCCCGGCAACCACCATTCTACTTTTTGTTTCTATGGGTTGACTACTTTAAATACTTCGTATATGTGTATTCATGTAGTATTTGCCCTTCTGTGATTGGCTTTTTCCACTTAGTCTAATGTACTCAGGTGCCATCCATATTGTAGCATGATAGGACTTCCATTATTTTAAAAAGGCTGAATGTTCTATTGTATGAATATAACACATTTTCTTTATTCATATGTTGAACATTTACATTATTTACACTTCTTGGCTATTGTGAATAATATGGAAATGAACATGGGAGTGTTAATATCTCTTCAATAAATTGATTTCATATTCTCTGGATAAATATCCAGTAGTAGGATTGCTGAATAATGGATAGTCCTATCTTTAGCTTTTGAAGAACCTCCATGTTGTTGTTCACAGTGACTGTATCAATTTATCTTCCCACCAACAGTGCACAGGTGTTCCCTTTGCTCTTCATCCTTGCCAACACTTGTTATTTTCTCTTTTGTTTTGTTTTGATTTTTTGAAGGCATCTTAATGGGTGTGAGTTGGATTATAATTTTAAAAATTTTTTGCATGTTACATTTTTTATATACAGCAATTTTGCACATTGTAGGAGTGGTGCAAAACCTTTAAAGACGCCACTGTGGAACACTCAATATGGAGACTTTGTCTTTGGAAGGGAATTGTGTTTGCTTTTCTGCCTTCTCAGTTTGAAACATTTTTATTTGCTAAAACAAAATATGTTTATTTATTTCTGATTAGAATCTGTATCACTTCAGAGAGTCGTATACTTCTGGATACTGATCTCTCCAATGAGAAAAAGCTGGGATGAGGGCTAGGAACTGCTACCAGTGCAGCCTGCCTCAGAGATCATTGCCTGATAACCAGTGTTTAGAGTCTTTTCAGAGTAAGGGGTCTGCTTCTATTGGTGACAAATCAGGACATTAGTGGTTCACAAATAAGGTAACCACCAAGTTATATCATAAGGATCTAAAGAGTTAAAGCACCCCAAAAATTATTGCTTCCAGTTTTTTCACATGGCAGACCAGCCAGTACTCCATTCACCAAGCGTGCTTAGATCTTTGTCACCTGTGAATGAGCCTCTATAACTACATGTCACAAATAAAGGCCTGGGAGATTGATTCAGCTAGCTATCCCAAGAACTCTGTCACAGGTCAGAATTGAAGTGTCTTGACAGTGGTAGGTACCTGTCCCACAACTGCCAACCCCATTTGTCCTGATGTTTCATCTCTAAACACACAGAATGGATACAATCAATCTCCTTCCAAATTTTGGCAGTTTCTGCTAGTCCCATTTTTTTTAAATTGCCAAAATGTAAGGGGACATGGGAATTCTGGTATGGTTTGGAGCTGTCATGCCATAAGACATGTAGGAAGTAGGACCATCATGCTCATCTTCAGCCCTGGAGGAAGCTTAGCAGAAGATGCAATGCAGAAAGGAACACCTCCAGGGTCAATTCCTAAAAGGTACAAAATGCCCTTTTGCTGTACCTGAGTCACTATCAACTTGAAACATCTATGAAAGACATAGATGATATGGCTTATATGGCAGGCAAGAACTCTTTTAGCTAACAAGTTAGAAAACAAAGGTGTGAAAGGAGCTGCTTATGGTGCCCTGAATGCATGATTCTCCAGAATATGTGGTCAGTAGCGTTTAAAATCTGCTTTCTCAGTTTTCCATGACTGCTGGACCAGATGATGAAAATCTGGGTTTCTGAAAAGGATAAAGTACTTTCATTTGGCTTGCATACCTGGGCAAGAAAAGTGAGGTTTCATATGGGGTTATCTGTAGTCTGCTGCTTTTGACATCTGATCAACATATTTTGTTCATCACCTTTTCCTCGTGTTAGAATTCGTGAGTGCTTGAGGCAAAATCTCATCCAAATCTTGCTGAATTATTTACAATTATAAAAAGATCATAAGGGCCTTTTGATGTCTTGATGACCTACAAAGCCTTGGCTGATTCCTTTCTTCTGACTCAGAGGCGGCTCCAGTAGATCATGGCCTCATTTGAGAACTTAGAAGTGAAGAGTATTCAAGGTTTTCATCTCCGGGAGTCAGTCCATATTGCTTACTTGCTGGGCTGCCCTTGGTTTCAAGGTGTAAGTTCAACTAGAAAGTGAAAGAACAAGTTCCCTATGAGTTTTCCAGATGCAGACAGGAGACTCCAACAGCTGGTGTCTTGGTTTTGCATGCCAGATTTGGAAGTCCCAGCAGACCAGCATGAGGACCTGCTGGGAGGAGTATCTTGAGGAACATGTTTGTTTTCTGTCTGTGTCTTTATGTTTTTCCCATGTGAAATAGGAGGAGAGAGTCACAGAATTGTTTGCAGCCAGGAAGTAGTAAAGTAATGGGACTGGAGCCTTTTTACTTCTAGGTCTAGTGCTCACCACAGGAATCCTAATTTTCTAGAAGCCTGAGGGTGGGGAAGAAACAAATCACATAATTTTCAAGGCAAGTGTAAAATGAAAATATGACTCCTCTTCAAAAATTATTACAAAATTCAAGACAAGCATTAAACCAAGTACATAGAGCCCTTCTAAGCTTCAGGCCCCATGTGAATGCATAGATTGCATGCTTACAAAGTTGGCTCTGGTTATAACAAGATTCCAGCTTCATGAAGGAGTCACTGTGTAATCAAGTCCTGTCCATATAGCTCCGCAGGTAGAAGATCTCTCATTTGGGTTTAGGGACCTGGAGGAAAGACATGGTGGGGTTTACCCCAGGCCTTAGGTTCCTAATTGACTAGCGAATTGAACCATTTTGTGGTCGTCACCTGAGCACACACACCTATTTGGTATAGGGGGGATTTCCTGGGTATCCTGTAAAGCACTTATTTCCTGGTGTCCACTGCTTGGCTACTCACTCAAAATGCATTACATTTCTTAAAATTTTAAAAGGGAGAACAAAATACAAGATGAAATAAATCAGAAGACAACTGACAAATTGGGGAAAAATTGTACTGTAGAGGGCTACAAATATGTATAGCTTAGAGGGCTAATATCCCTAATATGTAAAGACTTTGACAGTTTTTTGAACAATGGACCCAAACCTAATAGAAAAATATGAAAAAGACATGAGCAGACAATTCATAAGTAGGTATAGAAATAGCCCTTAACCATATTTAAAGCTGGTTAACCTCACTAAGTGCAATACACGGAATATGTGTGTCCCCCTAAAATTCATAGGTTAAAATCTTAACACCTAAGGTGATGGTACTAGGAAGTGGAGTATTTGAGAGGTGTTTAGGTCCTGAGGGTGAAGCCATTATGAATAGGATTAGTGTTTTTATAAAAGAGGCCTGAAAGAGATCCCCCTTGCTCCTTCTACCATATGAAGTCACATAAAGAAGACAGCTGACTATGAATCAGGAAGCAGGCCCTCAACAGACACCAAATCTGCTGTTGCCTTGAACTTGGACTTCTCAGCGTCTAGAACTGTGAGAAATAATCATCTGTTCTTTCTAAGCCATCCAATCTATGGCACTTTCTTAGAGTAGCCTGAGAAGACTAAGACTAACTTAAAAGAAAAATTGATTTTAAATTTTAAAAGCCTATCCTGAGAAATGGAAACTATCTCCAAACTGACAGATTTTAGAATTAGACAACGACATTAAAATGGTTATTAAAACTGAATTCTATATGTTCAAACAGTGTAGTAGAATCATGGGAGACATAAAATCACCTAGCTTGTACTTAGAGAAATAAAAATTAGTATTTGTGATGGAAAATGCAATTGATAATATTAACAGTAAATTAGACATAGCAGAAGGAAAGGTTTCTGTGCCTTGAAGACATAGCAGTAGAAGCCACCTAGAATGAGACACAGAGTTCATCCATATATAAAATGGATAATACAACATGATCAAGTGAAGCTTTCCCCAGGAATCTAGGATTGCTTAAACATTTCAAAACCAATCAATGTAATTTACTTTATTAACAAACCAAAAAAGAAAACAATAGATGCAGAATGAACATTTAATAAAAGCAAACAAGCATTCCTTATAGAAACTCTTAGCAAAGTAGGAATAGAAGGTAAAGTTCTCAGCAAAAATACAAAATAAAGCCTGGACACTACAGCTGAATTAAAAAAGGTTTTGGCAAAAACAAGTCTCCTACCAGCAGCATACATAATGTATTCCATACCAGAAAGTAGTATTTTTTAACACTCCCTCCTCAATAGAACAAATTTTCAATAATTTAAATAAAATAATAATGCTTGGAATATATACATATTTTGAGATTTGTTTTATTGGCTTTTATTTATAATTCTGACAGTAAAAATATTTTAAAGCAACCAAAACATCTGCCAACGGTACAGCTTAAATAACCACAACTAATGTAATGCTTTATTTTCTTGCTTGGTTCTATAGTCTTAAAATAAGTAACTGACAAATGATAATAAATTCCACTTCATTTTTTTAAATTTGAAAAATGAAGACACTTTTCAAGATGCGTATAACATATATTATGCTTGGCCGGGCACGGTTACTCATGCCTGTAATCCCAGCACTTTGGGAGGCCGAGGAGGGCAGATCACGAGGTCCAGAGATCGAGACCATCCTGGCCAACATGGTGAAATCCTGTCTCTACTAA
Source organism: Cacajao melanocephalus (assembly GCA_963573385.1). NCBI lineage: Eukaryota > Metazoa > Chordata > Mammalia > Primates > Pitheciidae > Cacajao > Cacajao melanocephalus. The sequence continues at coordinate 49,302 of CAUYLG010017021.1, forward strand.
AAATACAAAAATTAGCTGGTCATGGTGGCACGAGCCTATAGTTCCAGCTACTCGGGAGACTGAGACTGAGGCAGGAGAATCGTTTGAACCCAGGAGGCAGAGGTTGCAACAAGCCGAGATCATGCCTACTCCAGCCTGGTGACAGAGCAGGACTCCGTCTTAAAAAAAAAAAAATATATATATATATATATATATATGCCCAAATACAGGAAAATTTTGGATTTCTAGAACAAAACTTTGCACCTCAGAGTTCACACCATTTTGCTGATTTAAACATAAATAAAAACAAGTCGCGGTAGTGTAAACTTTTACAATCTTTGTGCTATCATTGTTTGCTTAAAATTGACTCTTTCAACCTAATATATATGTATTCCACACATCAATACAGGAATTGAAGACTGGTATTCCACTGAAAGTGACCTAAAGCAATTCCAAACCATTAGAAACTTGCTACAAAAGGAGCAATGGTGACTGTCACCCAGGGTTGGGGGTCAACCTGTATAACAGGGAGCTGTCCAAATTAACTCCCTTGAAGAATATGCTGGATTTTAAGGAATAAGTGCTAACAATGTAGTAACATGAAATAAAATCATTCATATATATACACACACAGAAACACACACACACATATACACATACACATACATATAAACATACACATGCATACACATACAACATAAATTACACCAAACTTCCAGAACTTAGACCAACAAAAGACTTTGTGTGGAGTGGAGAGTATTTCACGACTGACATCTGACATTATTCAAAAATGTTGGAGTAAAAAGGTAACAGTTAAAAAGAACAATAACTTTTGCACGGTTTATGTTTGTAGACAAACAAGAAAAAACCCTCTACAGAAAATGCTTTACTTTATTGCTTGCATGGAATGCAGACCACTTCCCCCACTGCTACACCCTTGTTCATCCACTACTCCACCCCAAGTTTCTTAGCAAGAAAGTTGTATAATCAGTGTTGTGTATGAGATCTCCAAAAACACCACTGTTTTGGTTCTTTGGACTAATTTTTAGTAGGGTAAGATGTTTGGGGTTTTTTGAAGGCTGTTAGGTGATTACATCATAGGGTACAGAGCAGCAAGCACCATTATCAGGTAGGTGGCCTGCAGTTGATTTTGTTTCTGCCTTTTTCATGGAGTGTCATTGTCACCCCACACATCACATCTCATCTGGGTCCGCCCCCAACCCCACAGGCAAAGATACCAAGTTTTTTCCACCTTACCCATTGGTGAAAGTGTTCAGTAGGAAATTTGTCTTCAGTGCTCAGCACTTACCCAATCATTATCCTCCATGTCTGGTTAACTGTGGAACTGTCAGTCTGACCCCAACCCGACAGAATCCACTTCCTTCCCTTCCCACACACACCTCTTCCCTCCTTCCTCCCTCCCCACCATCCTAGAACATGCAGACACACACATCATTTTACAACAGGTTTATTTTATTTTCATCACCATGGGGCGTACCCTGTGGGGTGTAGGATGTACTCTAGACCCTGTTGGCTATTTCTCTGGAGTCAGACTTCTGGAGAATTTTCAGATATAGATGAGGTCTCTGGCCTTGTCCTGAAATTACTGGATGTACAGGGAGATGCTGCAGATAGTGGAGGTCTCCTGATTTTTTGGTCCTGTTGTGACTCATTTTAACTGAGCTCCTCATTCAGTTGGTCACAGTGGCCACATAGTGTTGGCCTTGCTCTCTTTCTCAGGTTTTCTTAAAGAGGTCGTCTTCTAGGGAGTAGCTTTTTTCCTGGAACTCCCTCAAAGGGTTCCTTTTCCCTTCAGGTTGTCTTGGGAACCTGGATGGACAATAGGGAGATCACAGAAGGGCATCTGTTTTAAGGAAGTGGATAGAGGAGGGGTGGGAACAGGGGCTTCATGAGAAGCAGTACAGGCTGAGGTGGTGGTTGTGCCAGGCAAGGACAGGGTAGGAGTCTTGGGAGGGAGGAGTCAAGGGGAAGATGAAGAGGTGCTTGGGTGGGTCACTCACCTTGATAGGGCTTTCAGACTTTGGTTGAGAGGGGCCTTCCTCTTCCTCGCCTCTTTGGTGTCAGCAAGTGGTTGTTCCACAACTGGACTTGAAGCTCATGGTGTCCTCCTGGTCATCTTCACCATGTCAGTGTCTCTCAATGGCCTACCACAGCCCACCTGCTCTCCCTATATATACCCCTCCCAGGACAGTGACAAGCCTCACCCCTGAGCTTTGATTGATCAGTAAGCCACTACCCAGCCAATGGTAGCCCTGGGTGCTGGGGAGAGAGAGCCTTAGATATCAAATGCACTATCCTGATAGCTTCTTAAGGGAAGAGGTAATGTGAGGGAAGCTATAATGTTCTGGTGGGAGAAAGGGAGCACTTGTTTGGCACCCCTAAAAGAGCTTCCAGACTTACTGTCATCCTTCTTATCTTCCCATGTTATTTCTGGTGGATCACGTGACAAGGAAAGGATGTCTCTTCCAAGCCTTTCTATACAGCCACACCATCCAGTGGTACATTCTGTTTTCTCCCATTCTTCACCATTACCTAGTTTTTGTATGTCTTACCTACAATCCACCCACGATAATGTGGCCATATTTAAGTGTCTGTGGAGGCATAAATCATCCACTTTCCTACTACAAATTTATCTTATGCATCTGGAAGACTTCTCACTTCATTGCTACCACCAGTAAACTTTTCCATCCCATCTCCTTTTCCCAACATTCATGCAGCTCTCCTCAGTTTTTCACAATCCATTCTAAAAACACTGTCCTTAGTCTATGTTCAGTAAACATACTTGCTTCACTGGATATCCTCATCTCATCTCAAACCTGGGGGTCATGGTCATCTCAACAGATGTTGTAGTGGACTTGGGTTTTAACAGTGTAGGAGGGATGAGGCAGATATCCATGTGCCAGAAGTTATGTTGAGAGATTGCATGCAGAAACTGATGAGTATTCCCAAGAAGGAGCTTGCCTTAAGCAGAGGTGTGTGACCTTTAGCTTCCAAGGTCTTCTCAAAATATGTCCTCACAAGTCAGATGCTATTCTCACCCTGTTTCACTGCTGACACTGTTAGCATCCTACCTTCCTGGGAGCTTGCCTCACAGTTGATACACTGGTAGAATTCATTTTTATGAATAGCTCTAGCAAGCGTCCAACTTCTTGAATGAGACACTGTGTAATTAATTTATATCCTTGTAGCTCCCTAGTTAGAGGGTCTCCCATTCAAATTTTTGGACCTGAAGAAAATGGAAAAGAGATTGTGAAGTTATCCACATGTCTTATATTTCTGATCAACTAGTGGATTCAGCTTGCCTGAGGTCTCCTGAGCACACAACCATTGGGGTTAGCGGGGCTTCCTGCGATTTCCTATGCAGCACTTACTTTCTGGTGTCTGCTGGTTGTGTACTCATCCAAGAAGCATCACACTGCTCAAAATTTTAAAAAGCAGAACAAAACCATCATAACAAAATCAAAAGGCAACTGAAAAACTGGAGAAAATTTATAACCTAGATCGTTAATATTACTAACATGTAAAAACTTTAAAAATTGTTGGAACAAAATACTGAAAACCTGATAGAAAACTGTGGGGAAAAAAAAGACATGAGCAGACCATTTACAAAAACAATATAGAACTAGTCTTAACCTTATTAAAAAATGTTTAACCTCACTAAGGTAAGAAAAATCAAATGAAAATTACCTTGAAAAATCAAATCTGACCCAGAATTACCACAGATTTCAGAATTATCAGACTGGGCATTAAAGTAGTTATAATAACTGTATTTCATATGTCCAAAACTTAAGTAGAGACATGGAAATCATAAAATAGACCCCAATTGATCTTATGGAGATGAAAATTATAGTGTCTGAGGTGACAAACACAGTGGATGGAATTAACAGCAGATTAGGCATGGCAGAAGGAGAAATTTGTATTCTTGATGACATAAAAAATCAATGCACCATGATCAAACGAGAACAAAAGGTTTGGTTAAACATTTGAAAATCAATGTAATTCATATTAGTAACAAACTAAAAATGAAAAGCTATATGATCATCTCAATAAATGCAGAAGAATAATTTTATAAAATCCGATACATCTTCTTTATTTTAAAAACTCGCATTAAGTTAGAGATAGAAGGAAACATTCCTCAAACTGATGAAGAGCATCCATAAAAGCCCAATAGGTAACATCATACTTTATGATAGAACATTGAATGTTTTACTTCTAATGTAAGGATCAAGAAAAAGATGTTCACTCCCATTATACTGAAGTTCTGGCCATGAAATCAGACGATAAAAGGATATCAGAAGCAACAAGTTTGGAAAAGAACTCAAACTGTTTTTATTTGCAGATGACTTGATCATTTATGTAGAATATCCAAAGAAATTTACAAAAAAAGCCTACTAAAACTAGTAAGTGATTTTAGCAAGGTTTCTAAATAAAAGTCAATATATAAATTCTATATTTTGATACACTAGGACAAATAATCAAAATATTTTTAAAAAGTAAAATCTTTTACACTAGCATTAAAGTATGAAATGCTTAGGGATAAATCTGACAAAATATGTGAAAGAAAACAACATAAAAAATAGATAAGAGATTTGTACAGTCAATTCATTGAAAAAGATATAGGAGTGTAAATAAGCACTATATACCAGTATAGATGGCTATGATAAACAAACAGAAAACATCAAGTGTGACAAGGATGTTGAGAAATTGGAACTTTCATACATTGTTGATGGCAAGGTAAAATGGTGCAGTCTCTGTGGAAAACACCTTGGAATTTCCTTAAGAGGTTAACATAGGGATATTGTATGATCCAGAAATTCCACTCCTAGGCATCTACCAAAGAAAATTGAAAATGTGTGTGTACACAAAGACTTGAACACAAATATTCATAGCAGCATTATTTCTAATAACAAAAATGTGGAAGCAGCCTGAAGGTCTATCAACTGAATAAACAAAACTTGGTATGTTTGTAAAATAAAATATTATTTGACCATAAAAGGACTGGAGTTTTGATGCACACTATAACATGCTACAGTTCTGAAATAATTATAATAATTTAAAGAACACAGACACAAAAGGCTATATGTTGCATGATTACACTTATGTGAAATATCCATACTAGGCAATTCTACAGAGACAGAAAATACATTAGCGGATTCCAGGGGCTTGGACAGCATGAGATGGAAGGAAGGTGACTGCTAACCGGTAGTCTTACCGTGTTTCTTTTTAGGCAATGAAAATATTCTAGAATAAGGCAATGAAAATGGTTGCAAAAGCTATCCATATACTAGAAACCACTAAATTGTACACTTTAAATAATGAATTTTATGGTATGTGTATTATATATCAATAATAGTTTCTTCCAAATCCCTAACCTAGAATTCTATGTCCAGCAAAATTATGCTTCAAAAATGAAAGGGAAATAGACATTCTTATATAACAAAAATTCAGGGAATTCACTTTTGGCAGACCTGTTGTGCAAGAAATATTAAAAGTTATTCACACAGAAGCCAAATGATATTGAACAGAAACTGGATTCTACATAAAGGAAGGAAGAGTGTTATAGAATGAATACATGAGATAAAATAAAATAAAATCTTTTTCTTATATTTTGTTATAAATTGATAATTTACAATTGTATGTATTTATAGGATAAAAAGTGATTTTATAATTTATTTTTAAAATGTGGAATGATTAAATCAAGCTAATTAACATATCAATCACCTCAAATACTTATTTTTTTATAGTGATGATATTTTAAATTTACTCTTAGCAATTTTGAAATTTAAAATACACTATTATTAACTATACTCACCATGCTGTGCAATAGATCTCAAAAAATACTTTATTCCTTCTCTCTGAGATTTTGTATCCTTTGACCATCATCTCCCAATTCTCCCTATCAGTCTCTTTAACCACTATTTTACTCTCTGCTTCTGTAAGTTTGTTTTAGATTCCACATATAAATGAGAACATGTGTATTCTGTCTTTCTGTGCCTGGCTTATTTCACTTAGCATAATTTTCTCCAATTCTATCCATGTTGTCACAAATGAAAGAATTTCCTTCTTTTTTAAGGCTAAATAGTATTTCATTGCATATATATACCACATTTTCTTTACCCATTCATCTGTTGGTGGGCATTTGGGTAGATTCTGTAATTTGGTATTGTGAATAGTGTTGCAAAAAAAAAAAAAAACAGGGGAATGCAGATATCCCTTTGATATACCAATTTCCTTTCTTTTGAGTATATACCCAGCAGTGGAATTGCTTGATCTTATGGAAGTTTTATTTTCAGTTTTTTGAGGAACCTCCATACAGTTTTCTGAAATGGATGTAGTAATTTACATTACCACCAACAATGTACAAGGTTCCCTTTTTTACATCCTTGCCAACACTAATCTTTTGCCTTTTTGATAATTGCTGTCTGAGAGGTGTGAGATAATATCTCATTGTGGTTTAAATTTGCATATTCCTAATATTAGTAATGTTGAGCATTTAAAAAAATATCTGTTGGCCATTATATGTTTTCTTTTTTTTCATCAACTTTTATTTTAAGTTCCAGGGTAAATGTGCAGGATGTGCAAGTTTTTTACACAGGTAAACATGTGCCATGGTGGTTTGCTGCACAGATCAACCCATCACCTGGTATTAAGCCCTTCATCCATTAGCTATTCTTTCTGATGCTCTCCTTCCCCCCAGCCTCTGGACAGTCCCCAGTGTGTGTTGTACCCCACCATGTGTCCATGTATTTTCACTGTTCACCTCTCATTTATAAGTGAAAACACAGTGTTTGGTTTTCTGTTCCTTCATTAGTTTGCTGAGGATAACAGCTTCCAGCTCTATCCATGTCCCAGCAAAGAACATGATCTGATTCCTTTTTATGGCTGCATAGTATTCCATGGTGTAACTGTGCCACATTTTCTTTATCCAGTCTATTATTGATGGACATTTGGGTTGATTCTATGTCTTCTTTATTGTGAATAGTGCTGCAATGAACATACATGTGCATCTATCTTTATAATAGAATGATTTATATTCTTTTGAGTATATACCCAGTAATGGGTTTCCTGGCTTAAATGATGTTTCTGCTTCTAGATCTTTGGGGAATCACCATATTCACATTGTCTTCCACAATGGTTGAACTAATTTGCATTCCTACCAACAGTGTAAAAGTGTTCCTTTTTCTCCACAACCTCTCAGCATCTGTTGTTTCTTGGTATGTCTTCTATTGAGAAGTGTCTATTCAAGTCTCTTGCCTATTTTTTAATTGGATTTTTTGTTTTCTTGCTACTCAGTTGTTGGAGTTTCTTATACAACCCCTTATCAGATGTATGGCTTGCAAATTTATGTTCTTCCAATTCATAGGCTGTCTCTTCTTATTGTTAATTGTTTCCTTTGAAGAAGCTTTTTGGTTTGATAGAATTCTTTTTTTCTTTTTATTTCTTTCTTTCTTCTTTTTTTTTTTTTTTTTTTTTTTGACAGTGTCTCACTCTGTTGCCCAGGTTGGAGTGAAGTCGTCTGAGTATGGCTCACTGCAGCCTTGACTTCATGGGCTCAAGTAATCATTTTGCCTCAGCCTTCCAAGTAGCTGGGACAACAGGCATGCACAACCATGCCTGGCTAATTTTTAAATTTTTTGTAAAGACAGGGTCTCACTATGTTGCGTAGATTAGTCTCAAAGCAATCCTCCCACCTTGGCCTCCCAAAGTGCTGGGATTACATGCATGAGCCACCGTGTCCAGCAATTTGATGGAATTCTATTTGTCTACTTTTGCTTTTATTGCTTGAATTTGGGGGATCAAATCTAAATAGCTTCCCAGACCAATGTCATGTAATTTTTTAAATGTTTTCTTCTAGTAAATTTAGTGTTTCTGGTCTTATGCTTAAGTATTTATTCAATTTTCAGTTGATTTTCATATATACTGTGAGATGAGTGTTTAATTTCACTCATACCATTTATTGAAGAGACTATCCTTTTCTCATTGCAATATCTTTCTTATTCTTAATCGGTAAAAGATAAATCCTTGTTTAAAACAATAATAATAGCAACTTATTGAATGTTTTCAGCAAATGAGTAAGTTTAGTGAATTACTGGATGTCATAAGAGACAGAACAAAGAACATGAGAATACTCCGCTATAAAATACTTGTATTCTATGTGAACTGATATAGTGTTGTTTGAGGGCATATATTATTTATTTAACAATGTATATTGTAAACCATAGGACAACATTACAATTTTTTACAAATCATGTAGAAATTATATGCAAATAAAATGAATAAATTGGAATCATACAAAATGTTCACCTAAATCCAGTGAAAACAGAGAGGGAGAGATTGATACAAAGAAATTTTTAAAAATTGCAAAAATGTTAGATCAATCAATAACCATTCCGAATATGAATTCTCTATATATGCCAGTTAAGGGCAGAAGTTGTCAGAATAAATTTTAAATAGAAGGGCAAAGTGCATATTGTTTATAAAATAAATGTAATTGGAGAAATAGATAGTCCACCATTACAGTTAGAGACTTAAACATCTCTCTATCATTAATTACAAGATCCAGGAAGCGGAAAATCAGTAATGATATATATGATCCAAACAGTACTATCAATCAATAAACTTGATCTAAATTACATTTATAGCAGAATTCATCCAACAAAAGAATGCATATTATTCTGATGTATACGAGGAACATTCACTAAGCTAGATAACATTGTTGGTCATACAGCACACCTTAACAAAACTAAATAAATAGAAATTATATAAAATATGTTCTCTGACAAAAATGTAATTAAACTAGAAAGCAATAACAAAAAGACAGCTGGAAAAGTCTCAAATGTTGGGAAATTAAATTACACATTTCTAAATAAATCATGGGTCAAAAAAGAAGTGCCAGGAGAAAGTTAAAAATTTATGAAACTGAATGAAAATGAAAATATACCTTATCAAATTTTTGTGATACAGCTAAAACAGTGCTGAGAGAGGTATTTATGGAATTACTTGCAAATATTAGAAAAGAAAAATGATCCAAAATTAATAATCCCAAGTTCCTGCTATAAAAAATAGAGAATGAATTAAAAATGAACTAAAGTAAGCAGAAGAAAGAAAATAATAAATATTAAGCCAGAAACCAATGAAATAAAAAACATAAAAACAATAGAGAAATTCAGCCAAACCAAAAGGTGCTTCTTTGAAAAGATCAATAAATTGACAAGCCTCTAGCTAGGCCAATGAAGACAAAAGAGAGAAGACAGAAATTACCAGCATCAAGAATGAAAGAAGCTTCATCACTAGTGATATGATGAATATTAAACAAGATAATATAAGAACACTGTGAACAACCCTATGTCCGCATAAAGTGGGTAAGTTAGATAAAATGAATGAATCTTTTGGAAGACACAAACCAAGAATATTTACTCAATGAGAAGTGGATAACCTGGAAGTGCTAAATCTATGAAAATAAATTGAATTAGTAGTTTAAAACATTCCAAAACAAACAAGTAAACCACCTAGCCCAGATGTCCTTTTTTATGAATGCTACGAAAAACTTAAGGAAGACTTAATATCAATTTGACATAATTTCTTCCAGAAAATAGCAGAAGAAACACTTCCCAACTCATCTTCTGAGGCCAGAATTACTCTAATACAAAAATTATGCAGAGCCATTTTAGGAGAAGAAAATTACATACTGTTTCTTCTGAACACAGATGCAAAAATTCTAAACAAAATGCTAGCAAATAAAATTCAGCAATATATAAAAAGGATAATGCGTTATAAACAAGTGGGTTTCATTCCAGAAATACATGCTGGCTCAACATTAATAAATCAATCAATGCAAATCAACATATTAACAGCAGCAATAGGAAAAACAATGAGGATGTAACTATAGATGTAGACAAAGCATCTGACAAAGTTCTATACATATTCATAAAAAAAACTTTCAAAAGCTAGGAAAAGAAGGGAACTTCCTCATTCTAATAAAGAGTATATATGAAAAACTTATAGCTAGCATCATACTTAATAGAGAGAAACTGAATACTTTCTTCTTAAGTAACAAGGCAACAGTATCCTTTTTCACCACTCCTATTCAACATTGGAATAGGAAGTCTGAAGACAACTGGAAGTCCTAGCTAGTGCAATAAGATAAGTAAAATGAATAAAATCTGTAGAGATTGGAAATGAAAGTGTCTTTCTTTGAAGATACATGATTTTCTAGGTAGAAAACCCAAAACAAATTAAAAAATACTCCTGGAACTAACGTGAGTATATCAAGATTGTTGGATACAAGTCTATATACAAAAGTCAAATGCCTTCCTATACCTCAACAACAGACAATTGGAATTTTAATTTTAAAATATATTACTTATAATAACAGCAAAAATGAAATACTAAGGTATTAATTTAACAAAATATGTATGATATCTGAACTCAGAAAACTACAAAACACTGATGAAAGAAATCAAATATACAAAGAAATTGAGAGATAATCCATGAATAGAAGACTCATTATTGTAAAGATATGCTAAGTTCTACCCTATTTGCTCTGCAAATTCAACACAATCCCAATAAAACTTTTAAAAAGGCTTCTTTAAAAAATATGTTGACAAACTGATTATAAAACTTATATGTAAAGCAAATGACCTATAATAACTATCACAATTCTGAAAAAGAAAAACATAGATGGAAGACTCATATTACCCAGTTTCAAAACTTTCTACAGAACAACTTTAATCAATGCAATGTGGTATTGGTGTAAAATAGGCATATGGATCCATAAAGCAGAATAGAGAGATCAGAAATAGAACCACACAATTATAGTCAACTGATTTTTCCAAAGCACAAAGGCAGTTTGATAGAGAAAGAATACAAATCATGGATGAATCTTAAATATATCTTGCTAAGTAAAAGAAGCCAGCTTAAAAGAATACAAATGGAGCTGGGACAATTTGGGATTCATAAGCAAAAGGGGGAAAAAAAAAAGAGCTTAGACACTGACCTTATACCCTAAATTTAAAAAATAAAATTGTCAATAACCACACAAGCACAAAGTATGAATGTTAATGTATGCACATTTAAAAAATCATTTGGGAGATTATGAACCCAAGTTGGCAGACTGTGACAAAATAATCTAGTTGTGTTAGAAATGTGTGACATAACCACACTAAAAGGGGTGGGGGAAAAGTTGCTGACTTAAGTAACTTTAGCAATAAGTGGAGATGTTAAGTCTAAAGACAAAAAGAACTGTATTGGTGAAGTTGTTTTTTACTGTATGGAGGAAAAATTCTGAAACCATTGTACCTGTAGAATGGGATTGAAAAAAATAAGCAAATGGATGGCAGATGATGATGGCATGTACCTTTGATATGATGTAATGAAAATAGCACTTTGCTTCTGTGGCTTTCCTGCCCAAAACCCATAATCCCAATCTAGTCATGAAAAAAATCAGACAATTCCCAGTTGATGGTCATTTGACAAAATACCTGACCAATACAGATGCTCCTCAATTTATGATGGGGTTATATTCCAATAAACTCATCTTCAGTTCAAAATATTAAGTTGAAAATGTATTTAATACACCCAACCTACTGAACACCATAGCTTATCCTAGCCAACAGTTGGGTAAAATCATATAGCACAAGGCCTATTTTATAATAAAGTATCGAATAACTCACATAATTTATTGAATACTCTACTAAAGTACAGCTTCTATTGACTATATATCATTTCTGCACCATCATAAATTAAAAACTCTTAAGTCAAACCATTGTGTTGGGGACTATCTGTATTCCATAAAACCATCAAGGTCATCTAAAATAAGTCAAGCCTGAGCCACTGTCACGCCAAGAGGAACCTAAGGAGACATGGCAATGAAATGTAACCCTAGATGGGATCCTGTAACAGAAAAATAACATTAGGTAAAAACTAAGACTTGGGAGACTGAGAAAGGAGAATCGCTTCAACCTGAGAGGCAAAGGTGAGCCGAGATTGTGCCACTGCACTCCAACCAGGGCATCAGAGTGAGACTCCATCAAAACAAACAAACAAAAAAACACACAAAAAAAAGCTAATAAAATTAATATGAACCTTAGTAATAATGATGTATTGATATTAGCTCATTAGTTGTGACAAATATGTCATACTAATATCAGATATTAACAGTAGAGGAACATTGATACGGAGTACATAATTATTCTTTTTACTATCTTTGTAATTTTTCTGTACATTTAAAACTGTTCTAAGACAGCTTATTTTAAAAACACAAAAAATAGCTCTTATAAGAGTTTCATATGTTTAAAAGTGACTAAGACACCTATAATCTTCATTCTCATTGTCAAAGTAAAATGACCAAGGCTTTGAAAGGTGAAGAAGTAGCCCAATATCGTAAAGGCTTGTACTTGAAGAACTAGAACTTCAAACCACATCTTATGATTTTCCTGCCTCTATTTGAACACCTAACCCACTAAACTGAAAGGAATCCATGTAGTAGAGAAATGCTTCTGGATTATAAACCATGTTTTGTTTGCATGTTTAGATTAGGAAATTTATGATTGTGCTTCTGGTTCCACTTGTCCCTTTTTACAGGTTCCTTCTCCCAGAAGAGAGGAAGAAGCACAAAAGGCAACCTGGCCTCTCTCAGAACTGTTCACCATTGTGTGTTCTAGAGATGTATTATACCCTCACCCTCCCCATTCTCTCATCTAAGCCCTTAACTGAGTGAGTTGAGATGAGATTGAGAAGTGAGGAGTGGAGAAAGGCAGAAGCAGAGATCCTCCAAGGCAGGCAACTCCCCGGTCTCATCCCATTTTCCTCCTTCTTCCCTCAGGAGACACAGCAGAGTCACCAGTATCACATTGCCATCGTCATCTTCACTCATACTCCCTAGAGCACTTGTAACGTGCCTTTAAATCTTCCCTATTTACAGAGGAGCAAACTGAGGCTCACAGAGGTAAAATGGCTTGCTCGAGTTCATACAACTAATAAGAGGGAGACAAGTAAGAATAGGCCTAGAGAATACTTTAGCAGATGAGAAGAGGGCAGAAAATTGAGATTAATTTATGCCCCTTGGCCTCAATTTCCTTGATGAAGTAGGAACACAGGAGCGAATCGGTGCTGTCTCTGATTTTAAGGCTGAGAGTCACTGGGTGACTAGGAGTGTCCTTGTCAGCATCTTCCATAGTCCAAGTGTGTATGCGATGAACCCCTCAGGCATATTAACATTTTCTCTTCAATTCAAAATGGACAGGAGTAAGGAAATCATTTAAACCAGTTTTTTGACAAAGCCAACAGTTGATTGCCTGATATTTTTCGCTTTTCAGATGGTATTATTGGCACTTCTGTAAACTGCCTGAGGCCAGGCCTACAGCCCTGTAATTATCCAGGCAACTAAGTCAGTATTTTCCTTAATTGCACAAGAAGTGAAGAGGAGAAAGGGATTGTTTAGTTTTTCAGGCTGAATTATACATTCTGAACTGCCCCAATTTATAAGACATTGCTAATGCTCTAGACTTGGCAGCCTGGATTTGTCTGTGTGAGTTGTAGTGCCTGAATCAACTCCCACACCAAACCTCACTGGAAATTACTGCCTCCCCTACCTCAACAGCCCATTTGCATTGTGAAATATTTTATTACTTAAACACCTTTTGAGCGGGGCAAATACATTACTTCCCTGTGCTGAAAAATGCAATTGATCTTCTCAGCATAAGCCGCCCACATTTGTTTTAACTGCCATGGAATCATGATTCAATGAAAGCTTAGCAATTTGACTTAAAAGATGATTATGGCATCTCAGGTAAGTTTTCCATTCCCTTCAGTGTACAGTTGCATTGCTATTTAGTAGGCATTTAAATAAAAATAGATATTTATCAAGTGAAAGCAAAAGCATGGTATGTGCTAATTTGACAAAAGAAAATGTGTTTTTTTTGTTAGAAGTATGCATACTTTATATATCTGAGAACAACAGACAGCAGTAAAAGTACAATTTTATAGAAGTTGAAAATTTTCACCTCTGCAGAAACAATTTCTCATTCCAGGAAGGAAGAGCTATTAAGTAGCCAGGTTGTATCATGGACCCCAAACACCAGAGGGCCTGAGTGTACAGGTTCATCTGAGCCAACTAGATGAGTTTCTCATCTTGCTGATAGGCTGTAGACAGTGAGCATCTCAGTGACCACCATGAAGGTTGAAACACAGGAGCCTCTTTCTTTAATTTCTTAGATTGAATAAACTCTGTTGTTTTCTTCAGATCCAATGGAAGTAGGGAGGTTCTCCTAGTATTACCACCACCACAAGGGGAAAAAATATGGAGCTCTGCAGAAGGCAGAATAATGGCCCCCACAGATATCTATATCCTAAATCCAGAATGTATTACGTTACATGGCTAAGTTAACTTTGCAAATGGGATTAAAGTGAATGACCTTGAGATGGGAAGATTGTACTGGATTATCCAGGTGGACCCTCACTTTAATCACATGAGTGTTTAAAAGTAGATAAACTATTCTGACCATAATCAGAAAGCAAAGTCACAATGGAAGAAGAGTAAGAGAAAGGTGACACTATTGACTCTGAAGATGGAAAAAAGGCCCATGAGTAAAGGAATGTCTCTAGAAGCTGGAAATAGGAAGCAGATTCTCCCTCCAGAAAGGAAACAGCCCTGCTAACATATTGACTTTAGACTTCTTATATCCATGTCTCACTTTTGACGCCCACAACTGTAAGACAATAAATTTCTGTTGTTTTTAGCCTCTAAGTTTGTGGTAATTTGTTACAGCAACAATATAAAACATGTACAAGCTCAAATATTGATCAACAAGTGCCTGGTCAGGAAGGTTATTTTCTCTGTTAAAGGACAACAATGGCAGCCTGAAGTGGGCATAAATTCTAGAATGAGTAAAGTGGAGTTAAGTGTAGCAACCAGGATTTTGTAGTTGGGATAATGCCAAAATAGTGCTCTGGATAAAGTGGTCCACATTCAGTGGGTTGTTTTTGGCAATCAACACAACTTTCCAAGGTTCACTGGTCCCTTGTCCATGTAGTTTTTGAGGCAGATGCACTTACATGAAAAAGAAAGGAAAATTCAGAGAGATGAGGAGAGGGAGAGGAAGCAGGAGAAAGAGTGTGCTGCCAGATGTTTTTGGTTGAACTCAAGAATATTTGAACTTGCATCCCCTTTTAAACATCAACCTTAGATCTTTAATAGCTAATCTTAAAGAATGGTCTCATAAATCATTTATTCTCCTTTAGAGTGTCATCTGATGCCTTAGTTTCAAATTGCTGCTCACAGTGGTGGATACAGAAACACAGACATGTACACACACACACACACACACACACTTGTGCACCTACATGCTAAATTGGGTAAATGTGATCTTTGGCTTCCTTCTGAAAAGAACAGAATAGAAATGTAAGAAGTCACCTAGAACATGGGTTTAATGGCTTCTGTCACTTTCTCAAATTTTTCCCAAATGATGTTTCCTTTAAAAAAAAGTTAGAAGGTCTTTCATAAGATGTTTATATGTATGGGTGGACTATTTATTCTTTATTCACAGAACCATTCTAAAATAATATGTTACAAGAGTCTAAAAGCTAATCAATAATGGAACATAGATCTGCCTATGGAAGTATCTGTGCCTCCTCAGAGAGGAAGCTGCACAAGAGAGTGAGCCTCCAAGGGTTCCAACTAAAGTTGGAACTCCAACTTTATATTTATTTTATGATGATTCAACTCTATGTGTAATTCTTTGTATTGTCATTTTCAATTATTTCTGGAACAAAAACACCAGGGAAATGAGTTGCTCATTTCAAAAAGTGCATTCATATTTGATAAATAGCTTACAGATTAGAGATAAAATGTTTACTGAAACAAGGAGTCAAAGCTCTTTCCTGGGGATCAGAATAAACCACTAGATTAAGGATGACAAATCTGCATAGCCCAGGTCATCTGAAGCTAATAGTGCAGGGCTGGGCAGAGTTGCCTCTAAAGGTACTTCCCTGGGAAATAGCATTAAGACAAGGCATTCAGTTGGTTTCTGGCCAGATGAAAGACCCTGGGAAGGCTGCAGTCATTTCATAACTTCATGTTCAATGGCCCAGTGGGGCAGAAAGAGTCAGCAAGGGTCTCTTCTGGTTGACAGACAAAAGCCAACTTCCACCTTTACTGCATTGAATACACACTATCCAGTTGCCCAAAGCATCATGCTTCCCTGTCCCTGAGTTCTCCATTCTTCTACCACTTCCATTTCAGTACATAGCAGAGGTTTGGAAACCAATAGAATTATTTCTATGTTTCCTGAGCTCTAGGTCCCACAAAATAGAAGTGAAAAGTCTCTTCTTACCTATGGGTTTTTTTATTTGTTTGGGTGATTTAACATGAATCTTTGCTGAAAAAAAAGTCACATGATTTATTCATTTATTAATCTACTCCACACGTATTATCTTAGTATTATAGTGCCAGTGCTGAAACTGCAAATAATTTCCATTACTCACTTCAAAAGTAATACTTCTGGTTGGGCGCAGTGGCTCATGCCTATAATCTCAGCACTTTGGGAAGCTGAGGCAGGCAGATGACGAGGTCAAGAGATTGAGACCATCCTGGCTAACACAGTTAAACCCATCTCTACCAAAAATACAAAATAAAATAGCTTGGCATGGTGGCATGCACCTGTAGTCCTAGCTACTGGGGAGGCTGAGGCAAGAGAATAGCTTGGACCCAGGAGGTGGAGGTTGCAGCAAGTCAAGATCATGCCACTGCACTCCAGCCTGGGTAACAGAGTGAGACTCTGTCTCAAAAAAAAAAAAAAAAAAGTAACACTTCTGATTCCTTTTTTGTACCTTAACCTTGACTGCCCTCAGTTCACAGGTAGAGAATAGATTGTTTGGATAGGGACTATGGCTTTATACCAGAATCTCCTATATAGTGTAATTTGTGTCTTTAAGGGAGTGCTACGGTTTTTTGAATGTTTGTTCTAAGACTCAGATTGAGATTTCATTGCCATTGCAACAGTATTAAGAGATGAAATCTTTAAGAGGTGGATTAGGCCATGAGAACTCTGCCCTCTTGAATGGATTAATACCATTATTGCAGGAGTGGGTTTGTTATAAAAGGACAAGTTTGGCCCTTTTTTCTCTTTTTCTCTTGCCCTTCTGCCTTCTGCCATGAGGTGATACAGCAGCAAGCTTCTCACCAGATGCCGGTGCCTTGATATTGGATGTGCCAGCCTCTAGCTCGAGGAAATGAATTTCTTTTCCTTATAAATTACCCAATCTCATGTATTCAATTGTAGCAGCACAAAATGAACTGAGATGGAAACTAAGCAGCTGCAGGAGCCTCATTCCAGCTGAGATCTATGGAAAAGTAGCCAGAAGACTTGACCTCTTTGAGCATCTACTTCATAGGGTTCTTGTGAGCATTAACTAAGTGAATACCTGTAAAGTGTTTGGAATCATGTCTAAGCACGTGATAAATACCCTCAGAATGAGATATTCTATTTAAAATTGTTAGAAATAATTAAGACTTGGTCTCTCCCAGGTGTAGTCTGGAGCCTATGTTAGCCAGTGGTTGTGTTGATTGCCAATGTCCTACCTTCATGGGCCCTCAAACAACTGCCTAACTGGTATGGGGAAACTCTAGTAATTCTTTGAGGAGAGGCTAGTCTCTATGACATAAGGGAGGCATTTCTGGTGGTCAGGCCATTCAAGGCTGATCAAGCAACATGTGCACTAGCTCTAGGAGGAAGACTTGGGCTTTCAGGTTTTTCTACTACTAGCTCTGAGCCAAGCTACTTGGTAGATGCTGTGTTGGTGGTAGGGAGGTGTAATGGTTGAGGGCTCACTGACACAGCAGAAATCTCTGAACCGAGCCATGGCAGTGCATGCTCTGACATCTTGCAGCCACATTTACTGAAGTCTACTAAATGCACAGCAATATTGCTAATGAGAAGACCAAGGTAAAGATTCAGCAGTGTTACAGCACAATACTATGCTATAGCCCCCTGAGTCCTCAGGAGTTACTTGTTAACTGACTGAACCATGTCCCAATGTAGCAAATACTGAAGATATTCCCCCTTCTCTTTTCCAGGAACTCTAAACCACAGAAATACTTCAGGAAGGTCATTGGACACTGTTTTTTTAGCACAATATTGAAATAACAATAATATCAATAGCAATAATGTACTATGGAATTATTAATAATAAATTCCAAGTACTGTGGTTGTATTTTACATGTATAATCCTCACAACAACTCTATGAGCCCAATACTGTTATTATTCTTATTTTACAGAAGAAACTGAAACTCAGAGGAAAACAAGTTTTTTAATCACACTCCTGCTAAATGGAAGAGCTACAATTTGAATCTGGGATTTTTGGACTCAAAAACTGCATGTTAAGTCTTCCCCAGTGGGACTAAACAGTTCTTAAAAATGAGCTCAATCAGAGATTCTTCAGGGGCTCACCCAAGTGAGTACATGGTGACTGACAATCTTGACAAATGGAAGGATTAGACAAAGCCTGCCTTTGCTGAGTGAGTGCTTCAGAAGCCTTCTGCGCTCCATTTATCCCAAAGACCCGTTGACCAGACACTGGTGGAGAACAAGACTTGCTGTAGCCAGGCACTGAGGTATCCCAGTCTTTACTGCACTGGACTATTCATTGCCTTTCATGGGCTTTTATTCTTTAACATGCAGCACAGATTGCGGATTCCTCTTTTCAGTTTAAATGGGAATACAATAGCTTCCATGTTAGGGGCCTGTTACAAGACTCTGATGGTCTTTATCCCTTGCAGAATAAATATTGTTATGGTTATTGAACACATTGATCATTATGCTGTGGCTGCATCTTCTCAATTAGGCAGTTGGCATGTTATGTTGCTAATAATGTGCTAATATGGAAAAAAGACTTGCGGAGACAGAAAAAAGGGCAAAGTGGATTTCATTTGTGGATTCCAGGTGCATCTGGCTGCCATTTCAAGGTTGCATCAGTGTGAACAAAGATCTTTAGGAGTCAACAATACTTTGGGCATCACCACAAAGTTACGCCTTTATATTTGATCAGGATTGTAGCACAACTGCCATGATTTATGTATATGCTTTTCTAAAATTTGTGATAAAATATACATACCATGAAATTTATCATCTTAACTGCTTATAAGTGTATAGCTCAGTAGTGTTAACTCTGTTCACATTGTTTGCAACTAATATTCAGAACATTTTCATCTTGTAAAACTGAAACTCTATACCCATTAAACAATAATCCCCATTTCTCCCTCCCCACAACACCTGATAACCATCGTTCTACTATCTGTCTCTACGAATTTGACTGCTCTAGGGACTTCATATAAGTGGAATCATAGAATATTGGTCTTTTGTGACTGACTTATTTCACTAAGCATAATGTCCTCAAAGTTGCTGTGTCATAGGACATAATTTCCTTCTTTTTGAAGGCTAAATAATATTACACTGTATGTATGAACCATGTTTTGTTTGTCAGTTCATACATTGATAGACATTTGGGTTGCTTCCACCTCTTAGCTATTGTGAATAATGCTGCAACGAACATGGATATACGAATATCTCTTTGAGATCTTGCTTTTAATTATTTTGGATATATTCCCAGAATTGAAACTGCTGGATCATATGGTAGTTCTATTTTTAATTTTTCGAGGAACTGCCATACTGTCATCTATGGCAGCTGTATCATTTTACGTTCTCACCAATATTGCCAAGAAGTTCCAATCTCTCCACATCTAACACTTGCTATTTTCTGTTTTATTGATAGTAGCCATCCTAATGGACGAAAAGACATTCATATATTCTAAAATTCTGTCTTTGCTCTGTGATAATTTCTTACATATTTTACATATCAAATGTGGCCTACCAAAACAATGAGGAGAACATCCTCTATGTATTCATAGAAGCAGTACACTCTGAGAGACTTGGCAAGCTTGCCCTGGAAGAAGGACCTAGTAGTTGCTTCTTTCATACTTTATACTGAAGTCAATAGAAAAGTAAACAGTGACTGTCCTCTTTGTGTGCATGGTATTACACCATTATTCGTCTATGTGCCTGTCTTTCTCCTCTAGCCTGCCAGTAGTTTGAGGCAATTCCTTATGTACTCGTTCAAAAGATGGTCATTTTTCTAACACCTACTAGATCGGAGCATATTGCTCAGTGTTGAGAACTGTTCTCTCCAATTCATTTCGAGACTTACTTAATCCTGGCTATTTCTGGATGTATCTCACACATAATGCATCAGTTAAACATGGCGATTCTGGAGTCAGACTTCCTGGGCTGGATTCCCAACTCTGCTGGAATTTGCTTTGTGGCCTTGGGCGGGTTATTTCCCCCCTATGTCCCTCAGTTTCCTTATCTGTTAATGAGGATAATTGTATCAACCTCATAACCTTGTTGTGAGAAGTAAATTAGCCCATGTAAAGTGCTTAGAACAATGCCTGAATAGACACTCAAACATGTTAGTTCTTGATGCAGCTATAAGAATTGTTATTACTATGTTACACTTCAATCAAGTTCAACTTGTCTAGGTAGTCCATGGTAGTGCTCTGTTCTGACTCTCAGGGTCTATAATTAACAAAGGTGGATTCTTAGACAATTACAGCTAGGCAGGTGGTCTTGAGGAGGCCAGGAGAGAGGAAGGGGACCTGACTTCTTTTTAAACTTATATTTTTGCAGTCTACTATTTAGGGAGTGCAGATCTCTGAGCTAGTACCTCGGTGTGCTTAACAAGATTGCTTTTGTTGTGCCTGTAGGTAGACCATGAGCTAGGATGAAACAGGAACTAGGGGCTCCCTAGAGAGTAAAACTAAGCCTGCAAGACAGATTATGTAGATTCTTAGCTCACTTTGGTTAATTTTCCAGTTGTTATTTTCAAACCCTTAGTAAAATCTTACTTAAAGCTTCAGCCATGTCTCCATTAAGCTGTGAAATAGTGAAGTGCAAAGTCCTATGTCCACAGTCTAGCCAGAATGATGAGTAACAGGGTTGGGCTACCTCCACCACCATACCCTCTTTCTACTTCCAATAACACTAGTGCATGAGCCACATCTGGAATCAGAGAGGTCATACCAAGAATGGGGCTGGTTTTAGGTAAGGATGCAAGATACAGCTTATAAAGTTGACCTTCTCACTTCAAGAATCTCCCTTTAGCATGAGATTGCTAGCCTTGAAGTATATAAACTTGATCTTACTTAGGAAGGTAGTAATTTTCTTCAAGTAGCAGAGCCATCCATATAAGTTGTGGATAAAATTTCACTTAGCACTATTTAATACTGGAGTGGCAGAACTGACCTGTAAGACCATCTGCCTAGTCTACTCCTCATTTTCTAGCCAGGGAAAACAAGGTCCAGAAAGATTAGCCTCATTCTCAGGCCCAGAACTAGAGACTAGCAGAGCTAGGATGAAGACCCAGAACGCTTTTGTGTTTTCTTCACAACCCAGGCCTGGCCCAGGCCCCTCAAAGAAGCTAGAGTGGGAAGGTAATTGACGTGGTCTTGGTAAGCTGTTCCTGTTGGGAGAAACATGGATCTCAGTGGTTATGAATCCCTAGAACTATTGTGAGAACACCATCAGTTCACATGGACACTTATTTTTGAGTATAGACTAGATAATAAAGATATTTAAAACATTTAGTTAAAAATCATAATTTTTTACATGGAACGAATCTACCCCTTTTCTCACTAATTCTGTTACTTCCATCACTCCAGATAACCTATAACCCCACCTCTAGATGAGCTAATTTAAGTAGTGATTTTAGCATTGAAGGAGGTGCACAGACCACCTAATTTCTACAAACTACCTAACGTAATACCCAGCAGATAGTAATAATGTCACAGATGACATTTCTTGAGGCCTTCCAATGTGCCAAGCATGTAGAGTTTTATGTAGATTAATTAACTCGTCTCATTTTCACAATAATCCTATGTGAGAAGTGAGTCTTATCATCATCCTCATTTTGCAAATAAGGAAACAGAGGAACAAAGAGTTTAAGTAACTTGCCCTAAATTCACTTAGCTACTAAGTGGCATTGGACATAATAGATTCTTAATAATAGATAGTATTATTAAGTAATTGCCATTAATATCATCACTAAATTTTTTAAGTAGGGTGTTGAAACTGGAGGGTTCTTTAGAGATTGCATCCAAACCCTTATTTTCCTGGTGAAGAAACCAAGAGCCAAAAAGGGGAATGGCTGGGGCAAGGTATCCCTGGGGGTCAGTAGCGAAGCCAGGTCACGAACTGAGGGCTCCTAACTCTCAGATGGTGCTGCGAGCTTTACAACCTCTGGGACTGTCTCCTGTGGAAAGACAGGATTGGATGTGAAGCATTTCCAGGTCACTTTACCTACATTCTCCTTTCACTCGTCAGGGGCAATGTTGTCTTAAGACTGAGCTGGGGTTAAAAAACATTTCTCAAAATTCCTCAGAAAGACTGTTGGAATGACTTTTTCAGGAAATTCTTGGAAATGAGAGTGGAAGAGACATTTTTGTTCACTCTTCAGTGAGTAAGAGAAATGGGAACCATTACTAAGGTCTTACTTCCCAGGAAGATTTAGTAACACATTCATTTTCAAAGGGCCTTTCATTTTTAAAATATTCTTAATTTGAGGACGTTTTCCCCACTGGCCCCTGACTATTGGCTTTCTGATTTAAATGGAATCCACTTTGTTTGGCCTGAGATCCTTAGGGAAGAACTGCCTCTGTACCTTCCCAGGCAATACTGACCTTGTGTGGGCTCAGGAGAAAGCACTGTGGGACTCTCATGGAAGAGCAGTGGTGCTTCTGGGACCAGCAAGCAATCGGAAGTGACAGAGATGAAGAAGCCAAGAGCAGTTTACCCTTCACAAATATGGATAATTACACAGAACGCAAAGCTGTGGAGAGATTAAGAAAGTTCAGCAGGAGTCTTGGGAGCTTTCCGAACTTTTGAGGATTTATCCAAAATGAACCTTTACCCTTTTACAGTTCATCTTCAGCTATTAAAAAGAAATCAATTGCAGTTATAATCCTGATGAGTCCTCCAAGAAATAAGACATCAGAGAGGACAAATCTTGAGACGTGTCTGTCCTTGGAAAGCTGGATTTAAATACAAGAAAACACTCATTCTCTTTAGACAATACCTTGCTGGCAAGCTGCCGTCTTACTCTCTTGCTGTCGAAGCACATAAATGCACTGCATTTTCAGGCTGAGGAAATTTCTCTCATTTTAGAGATGGAGAAAAAGCAATGTTGGTAAGGGCTTTGAGGAACAGCGTTAAGGGTAGATTCACAGAGACCTGTCAGGGCTGCAGCTCAGGGCACATTTCCTTGGGCCAAGGTTGTACCGAGATGGGAGGAGCCTGGTGCTTTCTCCAAATACCCATGGAAGCAAGGCAATTCAGCTCAAGCAGTGAAGGCCTGAGTTCCCATCTAAGCCTTATCTCTTTCTGTCTGTGTCACCCAACTTCTAGGAGCCCCTGTTTCCTTATGTATAAAAAGAAGGATCATGTAATACTAAAAATATCATTACTATGACTAAAAGTTGACTATAGTGACCATTAATTAAGTGATAATTATGGGCTGGGCACTTTTCTCAATACCTTTATGTCATTGTATCTTCCCTGCACTCCTAGGAGGAATAGAATCATACGCAATTGCCAATATTTAACCATTTCTAGTATACGAAATGACAATTTCATGTAGTTTAACTTAATATAGCCCATTTTACAGATGAGAAAACTGAGGCACATAAAAGATGATTAACATGCCTGTGGACACAATCTCTTAAGTGATGGAAGTAGTAAGAAGTTGACTTGCCTCATAAGGCTGTCACAGGGATTAGATGAAATGATGCATGCAAACCTAGAACAGTGCCTAGTCAGAACAATTGCCAATATATAATATCTATTATTATTAATGAGACTTTATTGAACACAAGTTGGCTACACAATTTTCAGGGTCCAGTACAAAATTAAAATATGGTTCCTGTGTTCAAAATTTAGGGGAAAATGCTGTTAAAGTTACAAAAATATAAAACTTTTTTTTTTCTTTCTTCCACCTTCTCTCTCTGGACCTGTCCTGGTGATTTTTATTTGCTTTTTAGTGTTACATTCAGTTGGGCACAGAGATACTTGCAAGGCAAGTACAAACCTCAGAGATACCCAGGGGACACCACGAGGTCCACCAGCAGCCAGATTCTCCTTCCTTCCAGCTTCTAGACATATACACACACAGCCCTGTCTGAGTGCTTGAGAGCAGAGAAGTCAAACCAAGCATCTCTTCTTCTCATTGGATGGCCACTCCAACCCATAGCATACAGGAGATGGCTGGCGATTGCAATCTCCACTCCAGAACATCTACAGTACCTGGGTCAGGGGTAGATGCAAGGCTTATCCCTGCCGCGTTGCTGAATATGCTGTGAAGCCATGACTCGCCCTGATAGTCCACAGTGCCCGTGTGCCTGATTTGCATGCTCAGGCCCTTGCTAGGGATAGAGGGCAGCTATAGTCTCTGGGAGATGATGTGGAGGGAAAAGCCTGGTGGTCCCTAGAATACCAGGGTCAGGGGAGCAAGTAGCCAAGAACCTATTCCAAAGAGGTAGGGGGTTGGTGGGAGATGAGCTGAGGCCTTATTGTCTCACCAGATTTCATTTATAAAACACAAATTCAAATGAAATTATTAAGAATTTCAAGACATTGACCATGAAGCATTAAACTAAGCACAAGACCCTTGTGAGCTCTGAGCTTGGGGCCCTGGGGAGCTACCCTGACTGCATGCCCATGAAGCCGATCCTGACTGGGCACCTCTTATGTGCCAGATTTTGTACTCATTGCTGAGAGAGTACAGAGAGGAATTAGGCCTGCCTCTGCCCCAGAGGCGCAGACAGTCAGGCAATGGAGGGAGCATAGTACCAGGCTATAGTAAGTGCCAAGTGGCATCAGGGGCCTGGGAAATAGATTTGCCACAGAAAAAGATGCTGAGAGACAGACACATGAGAGAGGAGAGCTGCACACCCATCCTCCTCCCCGGCATGTCTCAGGCCATCAGGCTGTCAGGCCAAATTTACCCACTCCCTTTCTCCACCCCCTCCCCATTTCTCCCTACCTGGCTACTCCAGGCTTTTCACATTTCCTCAGACACTTTTCCTCAGGCACATACCAAAAGGCATCTGTGAATTCTGATTTGATGTAAATTCTTTCTGATGTCATTCCCACAACAGACAATAAAACTCTGTACCTTGGATTTCCAAACCATAGAAAAGAGTGCCACTCCCCTCTAAGGGAATACCCTTCAACAGACCTCCATTGTGGTTATGGTGGTTCCCCATCTGAAAGGTGGAAGAGACAGATGCTCACAAAGAGAATGCTGTGGAATTTAGCTAGTCAATACAGTTAAAACGCTTTGAAGATAAAATGTGCTACATTAATTCCAAATTCCATTATTACTAATAAAGGGTCAACCTTCATGCATTGGAATATCCAGAAAGGGATATTTGATTCATGATGAGTCAAGAGTGACTTAAAATATTGACCCTAGCTCTAAGCATAGCCAGAGTTTTATGTGCATCATATAATGCAATAACTGCTATGGTAACCACTCATTTATATTAATTAGAGGAGTAAATAGAGTTCTGTAATATATATTCCGGACTAATGCTGAGAGCATAAGTAACATTTTTCCACTGAAAGGTTTAACTGATGCACTTGCCTTGTAGTAAAATTTGCTTTTTTTCTTCATACTTATATTTAGCCCATTTAAAGCAATTTTCTTTTATCCTCACTCTCCCCTCTGCCTTGCACTGCCTCTGGGATTCCAAGGCAATTAGCCATTTGTGTGGAGAAAAGAAGGCCATAATGGACAGCAATCCTGAGATTTTTTTCTGAGTGAGTACTAGAGACATTTCATGAGTAAATAATAGAAATAGATCCTTCTGAAGCCCTGGCTATTAGAGCCAATCTTTTAAGATTCTAACACTTTATGAAGTATTAAAAGCTAAAGGTGAAGTCATCAGGTGACTTTAAGCCTATCATTTGGAAGACATTCTGGGAAGCCAATACTGGGTTCATTGCATTCTAACATTTGTCAGGAGAAAAAATGAGAAGCCCTAGCAATGCAGTGTCACCTAGACAGATATTTCAAGACTAACCAGTAGTCGATCATAGAGATGTACTAGTCAAATGAGACCCCCACATACCTTTCCTCTGTCTTCCATAATGTTTCAAAAACTTGAATTTGATTCCTTTAGGCAGAGCATGTGCTCACCTAAGTTCCCACCACTTCAGTAGGCTCAGTTGAGACACATAACATATTAGTGTTATCTGCCTAGTTCCAGAAGGCACTTGAGTGTTACCAGCCCAGAGTCCACCCAACACATTCATCTTACAAATGGGGAGACAGAGAAGCCAAGGGACTTGCCCAGGTCTACACTGTGACTCAGTGGCAGATCTGAGACTATAGCCTGGGTCTCCTGGTTTCTGAGTCAATACTCCTCCTGTTACTCCAAGGAGCCTCTATTGTTAACACTGGGAAGATCCTTGTCACTTTTCTCTGTTGCAGGCACTGGCCCTGTACTTCCATGAAAAAATGGCTGCTTGATTTATGCTCCCTCATCTCTGTCCCCATCACCTCATGTAGTTTGTTATTGCCACATGCCGTAGTCTACATTTTATCTACTATAGGCCATTTTGATGGATTTCAGCCCCTTTAGTTCCCAAGTTCATTCAACTGACATCCAGCCTGTGATATGATATGATTTGCCTCTATGTCTCCACCCAAACCTTATGTTGAATTGTAATTCCCAGTGTTGGAGGTCGGGCCTGGTGGGAGGTGATTAGATCACGGTGGTGGTTTCTAATGGTTTAGCACCATCCCACTAGTGCTGTCTCAAAACAGATTTCTCATGAGATTTGGTTGTTTAAAAGTGTGTAGCACCCACCTCTGTTTGCTCTCTTCTTCTTGCTTTGGCCATGTGAAGTTCTTCACATTTCATCATGATTGCAAGTTTCTTGAGGCCTCCTGAACCATGCTTCCTGTAGAGCTTGTGGAACCATGAGCCAATTAAACCTCTTTTATTTACAAATTACTCAGTTTCTGTAGGTTTTTTTTGTTTGTTTTGTTTTGTTCTTTTTCTAACAGAGTCTTGCTCTGTCACCCACGCTGGAGTGCAGTGGTGTGATCTCAGCTCATTGCAACCTCTGCCTCCCAGATTCAAGCGATTCTCCTGTCTCAGCCTCCTGAGTATCTGGGATTACAGGTGCCTGCCACCACACCTGGCTAATTTTTGTATTTTTAGTAGAGACAGGGTTTCACCATATTACCCAGGCTGGTCCTGAACTCCTGACCTCAAGTGATCTGCCTACCTTGGCCTCCCAAAGTGCTGGGATTACAGGCATAAGCCACTGTGCCTGGCCTCCAGTAGTTCTTTATAGCTCTGCAAGAACAGATTACTACAGATAGAAGGTTAAATCCTGAGCCACAAATTGTGGGGAAGGGGACTAATATCATTCTGCTTTGTTGATTGCAAGATGACTATCATATGAGAAATACCTAAGAACAATTGTTAAGTCTTAGGTTTCATAGAATGTTCTGAGATAAGCACGATTAATTTTGCAGAAGGTGCTCAGTAATAGAGCTGTGAGAGGTACACAACTGGCTTTTAATCTTATTCTCCCAGAGCCCGAGAGAGTGTATCATCGAAGATAGACTAGAAGATGCTGCAGTAACAAACAACTCTCAAATCTGAGTAGAATAACAAGAAAGATCTGTTTCTCACTCATGCTATAAATCCAACCTGAGTCAGTAGAGGGGCTCTGCTCATAGGAGCCGTTCGGAAACCCACACTTCTGGATGTTCCACCTCAGCATGTGAGTTCATGATTAACTCAGAAAGTGGAATACTGTGCAGCAAATTGCATCCAGAAGTGACAGTGTAACTTGTACTCATATTTATGGGCAGATCAAGTCACACATTCCAACCTAACTTCAAAGAAGTGAGGGGAGGTACAATCCTACCATGTGCCTAGATGACAGAGAGACATGAATATTGGGTGATTAGCACTAATGACTCTCACAGGAAGTTATATGCAATTCGGTGCAATACTTAACTGATGCTGGTGGAGGGCTGGGATGAGACAGGTTTAGAAGATTTCCTTAGACCATGTTCAACTCCTCCATCTCTAACATGCTGTGACAAACCTTCAGGACACAGGAAAGATAAAAATCTTTTTGTAAATTTACGTTTCCTTCATTTTTGAAGAAACATTCATTATTATAATAAATATGTTATTATAGTAGTAACTTATGAAAATGCATTTAAAAAGAAAATTAAAATCACCAGTACAGTAGTCCCCTTATCCGGTGGGTAACTGAAACCAGTCTCTCCTCATTCATGATTTCAGTTACCCACAGTACACCACAGTTCAAAAGTATTAAATAGAAAACTCCAGAAATACGTGATTCACACATTTTAAATTGTGCGCTTTTCTGAATAGTGTTATGAAATCTCGTGTTGTCTGGCTCCATTCTGTCTGGAAGGCAAATCCTCTCTTTGTCTAGTGTCTCCACACTATAGAAACTACCTGCAGCCCATCAGTCATTTAGCAGCCATCTCAGTGATCAGAATCACTATTTTGGTATTGCAGTCCTTGTGTTTAACCTTTAGTTTACTTCGTAATGACCACAAAGTGAAAGAGTACTGTGCGTAATTTATAAATTAAACTTTATCTTATGTACATGTGTATAAGAAAAAATCCATGGTATATATTGGCTTCAGTACTATATGCAGTTTCAGGCATCTATTGGCAGTCTTTGAACACATCTCTCCATAAGACGGGACTACTATACTTCCACATATATACTTCCATATATATATTTCCCAGACATAATCGTTGTAAACATTTGGAAGTATAGCTTTACAATCTTATCTTATCTTGTTTTGCCCTATTTTTTATGTCCTTTCCTAAGTCTAAAAATACATTATCTTGAATGGGAATTTGAGAGAGTCCCTACTTTCTGGCCTTCTTCTTCATTTGCACTCCTTAGTCTTTTTCCCTCTGGTAGCTCCATAGACCCCTTACACTCAGAAAATGTTGATTCCTTCCCGTTCTCATTTTGGAGCAAGAAGGGAAGCTCATAGTGAAATATCTGTAAGTCAAGAAAAAGTATCTCTGGCTAAAATTTGCCACCTTTTATGGAATAATTCCAGTAATATTTATATCAATGGTCTCCAACTATTTCCTGGGACTTACCCAAAGGTCTTTTTAGGACGGGCATCTGGAAGGGTGAAACTCTATCTTGCATCATGTGCTGGTCATGTAACCTACCAAGTGCTTTGATTTCTTTCGTTGGTAAGTTGGGGTGGAAATTGCTGCCCAAGGTGCTGGATCAAATTTATGATTATCTTTGGTCTCAAAAAAGTCTTCTGTGACTTCTTTTTGGTTTCCTTTTCACCCTGATGTGACATGTTTTATTACTTCCTATCATTTCTGTTGATTCTTGGATCCCACTGTTTCCTTCTTCCATCACTTTTCTTCATTCTGCTGAAATATATGTGTTGCAGTTGTGAGAAACTCTCTTATTTTTTTGTAAGAAAAATCATCTTTTATTTTACCTTTGTCATTGAATGCTATACCAAATAAATCTTGACATAGAATCCTAGGTATATTGAATGATGGTGCTTACTCCAGAGCTATCATCTTTTTTAAAAACATACTTTTCTTTTTAAAAATTTGGCTTTTGAAGTAACATCTCTTTTATTATACCTAATTTAGCTTTGAATAAAATTTTAGGTTGGTGGCTATTTTTCCTCAGCATTAGGAAGATATTCTCACATTATCTGAGAATCATTAGAATCCATTATTGCTGTTGAAAAATCTGTTGTGTGTCTAGCTTTGACTTCTTCATCTGCCGGTAGTAGGCAATGTCTAAAATGAATGGCGCCTAAGAATCTCAACTTGCTGGTATGTATGCCCTTGTGTATTCCCCTGCCGTGAGTATGGGCTGAGCCTAGTGACTTTCTTCTAATGGATAGAATATGACAAAAATGATGAGTTGTCACTTCCAAGATTAAATCAGAGAAAATATTAGATGCCGTCTACTCCACCCCAACTTGGTTGTTGTTCTGAAGTCAGCTGCCTTGTTGTGAGCTTCTCTATGGAGGGTTATATGTAGCAAGGAACTGAAGGAGACCTTTAGTCAACAGCTAGAAAAGAGCTGAGACTCTTAGTCCAACAACCAGTGAGGAAGTGAACATTGCTATGCTCACATATGTAAACATGGAAGCAAAACCTCTCATAGTTCAACCTTCAAATGCCACTGCTGTCCCATTTAACATCTTGATTGTAGCCTTGTATGAGACCTTAAGGCTGAGCCAACTAGGTAAGCTTCATCCAGATTTCTGGCTCACCAAAACTGTGAGATAATAAATGTTTGTTTTTTTAAGCCCCTAAGCTTTTGGATAATTTATTATGCAGCAATAGCTAACTAGTACACTGCCTTTACAGTAGTTTTTAAGATTTTTTATTTTTCCTTCACATTAGAACCTGAAGTTTATTATGATGTGTCTAGATGTAGATGGTGAGGGTTTCGTTTTATTTACACTGCTTTGAATTTTAAACACACTTTAAAAAACTGTTATTACAGATTATTTCACAACAAAAAATGATCATTGATTCTTCAATATTATCAAATATTCAGTAATAGTACAAATTTATTTTCAAATTTTCTTAATTTTTTACACTTAATTTATTCAAATCAGAGTCCAAATACATGCTCAATTTATAATAATACTTCTAAATCAAAATCAGGTTCATAAACTTAGTCAACTTCCTTCATTTTATCTTTCTATTTCTTTTCTTTTGTGGAGAGGAAAACCTCATTGTTAAAGACATTATTAACCTAATTCCCTAACTAGGTTAATATACATATATATATATATATATAAATTATACATATATAATTGTTTCAGAGAACAATAATAATTTTCATTACCAATATTACTGAAAACTGTTTAAATTTTTCCAGTTCCCATTTGCTTCTTTGTTTTGTTTTGTTGTTGTGGGGTTTTGAGCTTGGTTTCATTAATTTTTTGTCATTGTTTGGTTGGCACTTTTTTTGTCCTAGGGTATATCCTGCTAGGGATGAATGGTTCAATTACTGACAGTTGAAATAATCTATTTCTGTGTGACTCTGCCACAAACTTAATGCACAGTTTCATTCATTTAATTTTGTTTCCAGTTTATAGGAGTGGATTTGTTCTCATTTTCATTCAATTATCCTTGAAAATAATGTAACACATTCATATCATTCCAAAGTATAATATACAATCCAAATATCCCCAGGAGACATGCCTTTTAGCTCCATACTCTTATCTTGTGTCTTAATTTTTCCTGTAAGTTACCATTTTAAAAATGTTATGGCTATCTTTCCATGCTTTTTGGGTGGAGGGGGCAGGGGTACAGCAAAGGCACACAGATATGTGTGTGTGTATGTATGTTTGTGTGCATTCACTTCCTCCCCTTTTTAGATAAATTAGAACATATATTTTTTCTACCCTGGTTTTTTTTCACTTAGCGATTTTAGATGTCTTTTGTCCATTATAAATTTTCTACATGCATAAAAGTCAATAAATTCTAAGGGGTATGGTTTGAAAAAAATCACCAAGTGAATACATCTATGTCAGTACCATTTAGATCAAGAAATACAACATTATTAACATCCAGAAGTGCTTGTCTTGTACCCTCCCAATCATTTTCCACACTCACCTCTTCAAAGAGAACCATGATTTTTAACTTCTATTGCCTTAGATTAATATGCCTGTTTTTCACAGTTTAAACACATAGAATCATACATTTTCTACTGATTTGCAACTGGATACTTCTATTCACCTCTGTTTGTGAAATTCCCCCATGTTGTTGCATGTAGAAGTAGACCATTCATTCTTATTGCTGTATAGTAGTCTATTACATAATTACAACATAATTTATTTATCTGTATTGTTAATACATATTTGGGCTTTTATTTTTCCAGTTTGGGGCTTTCAAAAATAGTGCTGCTTCTTTGGAATCGTTTGGATAGGACTGATATTAGTTCTTTAAATATTTGCTAGAATTCAGCAGTGAAGCCATCAGATCCTGGGCTGCTCTTTGATTGGAGACTTTTTATTATGGCTTCTACCTTGGTTCTTGTTATTGGTATATTCAGGTTTTGGATTTTTTCATGGTTCAGTCTTGGTAGGTTGAATATGTCTGGGGATATATCCATTTCTTCTAGGATTTCCAATTTATTGGCAAAAGACCCAGAGTAACCAAAGCAATCCTGAGCAAAAAGAACAAAGCTGGAGGAATCACATTACCTGACTTCAAGCTATACTACAGAGCTATAGTAATCAAAACAGCATGGTCCTGGCATAAAAATAGACACATACACCACTGGAACAGAAAAGAGGATGCAGAAATAAATCCACTCAGTTACAGTCAACCCATTTTTGACAAAGGCACCAAAAATATATAGCAGAGAAAGGACAGTTTCTTCAATAAATGGTGCTGAGAACACTGAACAATCATATGCAGAATAAACCTAGACCCTTATCTCTAACCATATACAAAAATCAAATCAAATTGGATTAAACACTTAAATTTAAGGCCTGAAACTGTGAAACTTTTAGAAGAAAACATTAAGGAAAATCTCCAGAACATTGGTCTGGGCAAAGATTTCTTGAGTGTTACCTCAAAAGCACAGACAACCAAACCAAAAATGGACAAATTGGATCATATCAAGCTAAAAAGTTTCTGCACAGCAATCGAACAATCAACAAAGTGAAGAGACAGCCCACAGAATGGGAAAAAATATTTGCAAACTACCCATCTGACAGGAGACTAATAACCAAAATATAAAAGAAGTTCAAAAAACTCATCAGGAAAAACAAATTTGATTTAAAATTGGGCAAAAGGCCTGAATAGACATTTCTCAAAAGAAGATGTACGTATGGACAACACATATAAGAAAAAATGCTCAACATCACTAATCATCAGAGAAATGCAAATCAATAAGATATTATCTCACCCCCAGTTAAAATGACTGTTTTTATCCAAAGTCAGGTGATAACAAATGCTAGCGAGGATGTGGAGATAGGAGACCCCTTGTACACTGTTGATGAGAATGTAAATTAATACAGCCACTATAGAAAATATTATGAAAGTTTCTCAAAAAACTAAAAATAGAGCTACCATACAGCCTAGTAATCTCACTACATGGTATATACAGAAAAGAAAGGAAATCAGAATATGTCAAAGAGATATACACACTCGCATCTTTATCACAGCACTATTCACAATAGCAGAGATATGGAATCAACCTACGGGTCTACCAATGGATGAATGGATTTT
Source organism: Cacajao melanocephalus (assembly GCA_963573385.1). Classification (NCBI taxonomy): domain Eukaryota; kingdom Metazoa; phylum Chordata; class Mammalia; order Primates; family Pitheciidae; genus Cacajao; species Cacajao melanocephalus. The sequence goes on from CAUYLG010017021.1 coordinate 82,664, forward strand.
GTTAAATGTGGTATATATGCACAATGGAACATTATTCAGCATAAAAGGATTGAAATCCTGTCATTTGAAGCAACATGGATGGAACTAGAGGACATTATGTTAAGTGAAATAAGCCATATGCAGAAAGACAATATTAAATGTTCTCATTCATATGGGGGAACTAAAAAAAAAAAACTGAACTCACGGATGTAGAGAGTAAAATAATTGTTACCAGAGTCTAAGAGAGGTTGTGTGGAGGAGTGAATTAAAAAGGGTTGGTTAATGGTACATAAATACAAATAGAAGGAATAAAATCTAGTGTTTGGTAACACAATGGGGTGACTATAGTTAAAATAATTTATTGTATATATAAAAATAACCAAAGGAGTGGATTGGAATGTTCCTAATGCAAAGAAATGATAAATTCTTGAGGTAATAGATACTTCAATTATCCCAAAATTTGATCATTACACATTGTATGCTCCTATCAAAATATCACATGTACCTCTTAAATATGTACAACCGGTATGTATCCATAATAATTAAAAATGAAAAACATTAAAAATAACTAATGCAGAAAGAGGAAAACAGTGCTGCTATGAACATCCTGGTGCATATATACTGGTGCACTATGTACATATTTTTGTTGGTTTTAGAGTGTAATTGTTGCATCATAAGGTATGTGTACCCTCAGCATTAATAGATACTGACATTTTTTCCAATATAGCTCTACCAATTTACGTTTCTTCCACTTGTGTTTGAGAGTTCTGGTTGTCTCATATCCTCACCAATGTATGATATTATTGTAAGTCTTTTTTAGAAACTAGTTTGGCAAATATGTAGTAATATCTTACTGTGGTTTTTATTGAATTTCTGTAATGACTACTGAGGTTGAGCACCTTTCATATGATTGTTGGGTTGGCCACTTGGATAACTTCTGTTATAAAGTGTCTGCTTATGTCCTTTCCCTATTTGTATAAAAATATCTTTTTCTTATTGAACTGCAGGAATTCTTTACATATTCTAGAAACAACTTCTTTATTATTGATATTTATTACAAATATATTTTTTACTTTGTTTCTTGCTTTCCCATTTTCTTAATTTTGTCTTTGGATGAAGAGAAGTTCTTAATTTTAATGCAGTCCAAATTGCAATATTTACCTTAGTGATTAGAAACTTTTCATCCTGTTTAAAACATCTTTGCCTGTCCCAAGATCATGAAGATATTCTCTTATGTTATCTACTATTTGATTTTCTACAGATTTTCTTGTTTTGCCTTTAAGATTCAAAGCGATAATCTAGGTGAAATCGATCTGATGTGCTCCATGTTCTTCTTTAGTTCTAGAAACTTCTCAGTCATTAACTCTTCAAATATGTTTTTTCTGTCATTTCTTTACTTCTGTATTCTTATCACATTCATCTTTATGTCTCTTAACTGTTTTTCATCCTTTTTACAGACACTTTTTCATGTACTTTAATCTCTGTTTCTCTGTGCTAATTTTCATGAGTTATCCAGTATTATGCTTCAATTTTTTCATTTCTTCTGACTAGTCTAAAATTTTCACATTTATTATTCCAATCTCTCACTATACGTAAACACACACATATATATGCATGTGTATATAATTTCCAGTACTTTTCTAATTTCTAATTATTTCATTTCTCTATCTTTTGTGCTTCATAATTTATTGTTCATTTTTAGCTACCCCTTTCCTTACCTCTTTGAGGATTATAAACATACTTATTTGATAGTCTCTGTCTAGTCATTTGGAATGTGCCTTCATTCAGCATCCCAGGCCCCCAGTTCAGCATAGCATTTCCCTCCCCTCCATGATACCAGGAATATCATAGATCCAACCAAAGGACCATCAGCAGTATGGCCTAGTACCTAGATGAGGAGTTTGGTCTGCTTCCTCCCATGTGCCTAAACATGCATTGCAGCTTTAGATAAGCTGTGGCCCCAAGTGTGGTCAATCACAGCTGGATTCCTTTTTTTTTAAACTATTATTTTTGGTTTGGGATATATGTGCAGGTTTGTTATATAGGTAAATTGTGTGTTGCAGGAGTTTGATGTACAGATTATCTCACCACACAGGTAATAAGCTTGGTATCCAATAGGTAGTTTTTCCATCCTCACTGTCCTCCCACCCTCCACCACCAAGTAGGCCATTGTCTCTGTTGTTTCCTTCTTTGTGTCCGTGTGTTCTCATTGTTTAGCACCAACTTATAAGTGAGAACATACAGTATTTGGTTTTCTGTTCCAGAGTTAGTTCACTTAGGATAATGGCCTCCAGCTCCATCCATGTTGCTGCAGAGGATGTGACTGCATTCTTTTTTACGGCTGCATAGTATTCCATGGTGTATATGTACCACATTTCCTTTTAGTAGTCTACCATTGATTCTATGTATTTGCTGTTGTCAATAGTGCTGCAAGGAACATATGCATGCATGTGTCTTTATGGCAGAACAATTTATATTCCTTTGGGTATATACCCAATAATGAAATTGCTGGGTCAAACAGTAGTTTTATTTTAAGTTCTTTGAGAAATCACCACACTGCTTTCCACAATGGCTGAACTAATTTACATTCCCACCAGCAGTGCATAAGTATTCCCTTTTCTCCACAACTTTGCCAGCATGTGTTATTTTTGACTTTTTAATAATGGCCATTCTGATTGGTGTGAGATGGTATCTTCTTCTTGTTTTGATTTGCATTTCTCTGATGATTAGTTAATATTGAACATTTTTCATGTTTCTTGGCTGCTTCTATATCTTCTTTTGAGAAGTGTCTGTTCATGTTTCTTACCCTTTTCTCATGGGGTAATTTGTTGTTTGCTTGTTGATTTAAGTTCCTTGTAGATGCTAGATACTAGACCATTTTGGATGCATGGTTTGTAAATACGTTCTCCCATTCTGTACATGGTCTGTTTTCTCTGCTGACAGTTTCTTTGGCTGTGCAGAATCTCTTTAGTTTAATTAGGTCCCATTTGTTGATTTTTGGTTTTGCTGCAATTGCTTTTGGCATCTTCGTGATGAAATCCTTGCCAGGTCCTATGTCCAGAATGATATTTCCTAGGTTATTTTCCATGGTTTTTATAGTTTTTGAGCTTACATTTAAGTTTTTAATGCATCTTGAATTTTTTTTAGTATATGGTATAAGGATGGCATCTAGTTTAAATCTTCTGCATATGCCTAGCCAGTTATTTCATAACCATTCTAACTATAACCATAACTATTTCATTCCCATTTATTGAATAAGGAGTCTTTTCTCCATTGCTTGTTTTTGTTAATTTTGTTTAATGTCAGATGGTTGTACATGTGCAGCATTATTTTTTGGCTCTCTATTCTGTTCCATTGGTCTATGTGTCTGTTTCTGTACCAGTACCATACTGTTTTGATTACTGTAGCCCTATAGTATAGTTTAAAGTCAGGTTATGTGACCTCAATTTTGTTCTTTTGGTTTAGGATTGCCTTGGTTATTTGGGCTCTTTTATTTGTTCCATGTGTATTTTAAGAGAGTTTTTTCTAATTCTGTCAAGAATGTCATCAGTATTTTGAGAGGAATAACATTGAATTTGTAAGTTGCTTTGGGCATTATGGCCATTTTAGCAACATTGATTCTTCCTATACATGTTCATGGAATGCTTGAATGTTTGTCCATTTGTTTGTGTCATCTCTGATTTCTTTGAGCAGTGTTGTGTATATCTTCTTGTAGGTATCTCTTTTGCTTCCTTATCCTTAGTTATCTGTATTCATATGTATTTTTTTTGTGTGTGTGTGTGCTATTGTGAATGGGATTGCATTCTTGATTTGACTGTCAGCTTAGATGTCTGAGTGGAGCACCATCCCAATTCCTCATTTCAAGCAACAAGCCTTGCATCTTTTCCATATTGTGTAGTGTATTTCTGTGCCTCATTAAACATTAGAAACTCCTATACACTCTGGTTGTTTTTAAAACCATGTCCTGTACACCTTCCTGGACACGCCATCCTGTGTGCTACTTTGTTTTTCTGTATTAAGGGTTATTATTCTGTCTCAGAATGTGGCTGTTTTCTTTTAAAATTTTCTCTGTACATTTTATCTAACAGTGACGTATGTCTAAAGAATGGGAAGGGAAGAGGAAGGGAGAAAGGGTGATGTGGTAGGATATAGTTCAGAATATGAACTGAGAATACCATCTTAATTAGAAGTCTCCAATTTTTTTCTTTGCAAAAATATGCCTACATTATTATGATAACACTGTTTCAGTGTTATATAAAAATGATGATTATCTATTATTATTTAGATAAGTTTATTATATAAATTATTATTTAGATAAGATGGTGTTATCTTTCTTCTATAATCTGCTATATTTTGAACACTCTACACATCACTAAATATTCTACAACAGTACTTTTCTGTTCATGCTGATCAAATTAAATTGTGCTAGTCTACTAGATATGGTATGTCTCTGAAATGGAAGGCCTAAAGTTAAACCTTGTTCATCTATTTCTGCATCCCCAGGGCTCAGCACAGAGTAGGCTTCAGGAAATAGATACTTATGAGTAAATAAGTCAATAGATAAGTGACCTTTGATTCCTACTATGTGCACATTATTGGATTAGACTTACTGTGTGGTTGCTCGGAAGAATCTACATAGATGAGTAGCTGACAATGTTTCATTTCAACCCTCAAGGGACTAGTGATATATTTAGAAGCTGACAACCAGCTGATGATGGAGATGTTGCTTTTCATGCTGTCTTTACCTCTCTGTCTCACTCATATAACTCCATTACTTATCTATGCGGTGTTTCTTGGGCTTTGATAGCAGGGTAACCTACAAAAGAAGAGATAATACTTGGTAAAAACTCCCATGTTTGGCGTAAAGCCAAGACATTTCCTATCGGGATGAGTGTCTGTATTAAAACAGCTAAAAATGAACTATGCTTTCTACTGTTTTCTAAGGCATGATTGCTGTGGCTGGAAATCCCAGAGTTAATACTTAGGACCCTCTTGACAGTTACTTTCTGACTAAAACTTTATAGTTCTTAAAGATTTCCAATTTAATTTAGGATTCCTAATGATCTTCATTGTCGTTTTTTCTGTTATAAGGCTGTAGCCCGTAAATCTGGAAGCTGCTCAGCATGCACTAAAAATGTCAATATGTTTCAAATAAGTACTGTTGCATCTCATAAAAATCTATTCCTCATGAAAATTCCCCATTAAATCAATATCATCTATTATTAGTGTTCTATATGCTATATTTCAAAGAAAAATGAAGACTATGAAGGACCATGAAATCATGTAGTCAATCAAAGCTCTGCCTAATAAATTCAGGGAGCACAAATCAACCTCATTACCTTTCTATATTTTTTTTAGCTCCAGGGTTAACCACCATTATCCTAGATCTTTTATGTCTACAAGGGCTCCTGGACATTGGAAAATTTTTGCGGACAGCTCAGACACAGTTGTCTGAACCTGTAAGAGTCAGTTTTGCAGAGTGCAGCTAGAAATGCGAAAAATAAAAAAGACAGACCCATCCCTTTTGCTAATCCTTCTCTCCTGAGCTGTGACCTCCAGGCATTTTGTATCTTCACCTGCTGCAGTCCCATTGAGTCCGAAGCGATGTCAGACTTAATGAGGTTGCTGGTAATCAGAAGGCTAGAAGACACATTTGAGAGCTTTAACACTGTATCATGCCCACTCTTAATGTAAGCCCCATGTAAACTTGAACTTTACATTTTGAATAACACTTGGTTCTCTAACAAATAAACCTCCCAAATGTCAGTAGCTTAACACAATAGAAGTTTATTTCTCATTCAGGTGGCAGAGCATTATGGAAATTGCTGGTTGGCAGCCTTTCCTCCACATATGATCCAGGGACGTTGGGTCCTTCCATCTTATGTATGGGCCACAACTAGGGCCTCAGAGAACTCACTTACCAGGGGGCAGAAGTGGAAATAAAAGAAAGATAAATCATTTCTGGTTTTTCATTAGTTTGGCCTGGAAGGAGTACACATTAATTTCACTCACATTCCATTGTGAGAACTAGTCTTATAACTCTACCTAGATTCAAGGAGAGCTCAGAAATACAGTCTCTAGCTGCAATACCACTCTCAGACCTGAACAAACGTGTCCTCTCATCCAGTCCCTATTCCACAGGGGGTCCCCTGCCTTGGAATGCTTTCCAAAATTTTCTGTATCGTTCCAATTTTAGTATATATGCTGCTGAAGCGAGCACGCTTTCCAAAATTTTCTAAGACTCCATCTGGTACCTGTGACTAGCCAGGACCAGTAGTATCATCCAGGCAGGGTGTTGCCAGTCTGGACTGGGTCCTTTATAGGTCCTGGTCACTGGAAAATCCTTCCTTGAAAATTTCTAAGTCCCCTTCCAGTGAGAGGAACCGGTCAGACTGGCAGTGCCAGCTGAGCAGGGCACCCTGAGCCCAAACAGGGACCCATATAGGTTCTAGTCTCCATTTCTTCTCTCTGAGTACTCTCCACCTATTCCCCTGTGGTGCCCTCACAGGGCACAGATGATCATGGGGTCAACTAGATCCCCTTAGGAGCTCCTGGACTCATATCTGTAAGTTGTTCCAGTGTGTTGCATGACATTTCTTTCAGGAAATTGTGCAAGATTGGGCTGCTAGAATAATGCTGACATGCTGACTTGACTGACATAGGACAGGTTCAGCACCCTAGAATCCTGTTAGTCCACCAGCACCAGTTGGGCTTGAGTTACATGTGTGAACCTATGCATGAGTCTCTGACCATCTGTGTGCCCACTTCTAGTCTATAGCACCAGAGGTGGAAGTTATGGCAGGAGTTTTTTACCTGATATGACTTCTGCCACCGACACCCAGGACACTACTCTCTCTATGGACTTTGTGGCCCTTGTCATGCAGTCATATAGAGTTAACTATTTCTATCTCCTCTGTGAGCTTCTGATATTGTTGTCTCACTCTTCCAATGGGCCTTTCTGATAAATGTCCTCTTTTGCTTTCGCTCATGTGATGATGTTGTGATCATTCCTTACGTGAATGAGATCACTTTTCATGCTCTGCCAGTGGGCCCTCCACTCATCCTCCCTGCTTGTGGTGGCATTTGTAGAATGCAGGGGTGCAGTCAACATAGAAAGACATCCCATCCTAGGAATGCAATGATTATGGCCTCTGGGTTTCAAATGAGGTCACGGTTGGAAGATATGTCATTTTACACGTATGCTGTAAAGTGCCAAATGGTATGTTGAACATGACCATAAAATGATATATTGTTCAAGTTTTTCTGCATACTCTGGGGAAAGTGTGCATTTGTGCTCATCATCAACAATACACAGTAACAATGTCTGAGAGTCCCCTGGGAGCTGATATTCACAGGCACCAGTGAGTATCACAGGTGGATAATGGCAATGTCACGGGTCATGGTGTAGCCAGCATGAACTTAAAGGTGTCCTGTAGAAGGACACTTAAAGGGGCCTGTAGAAGTAAGAAGATCTAGACTGTTCCAATACAAGTAGGTGCTCAAGAGCCATGGCACTCTGAGCAACAACAGTGATGTTCTCTTTTCATCTCAGTGGGAGATATGAGCTTGCCATGTGTGCTGCATTAGACGATAAGGAACATAAAGAGATGCTTCCTGGGCCTGAGCAAGAAGATATGGAACCTGAATCCTACAAGGAACATTCACAAGCACTGATGGCATAGTAAACAGACAGCTAAGTACCTCCTCTCCCCCTGTTATGCTAAATATTCATCAACAAATCGCTATACCTCACGTGGGCCCATGAATTTCATGATACATGTTGTCATTAAATTATTCACATAGAGAAGAGCCCACAAAAATATAAATATTTGCCTAGGACCCTGCACATCCCAGGGGCAGCTCTGCCTGTCTGGACAGCCCCTTCTCTAGCTTCATTCTAAACTATAGAATGGAGAGAAAAAAGTCTTGTGTGCACTCTTAGCTAAGGTCAACTCTTTCATGGCAAGTGGCGTCAGGGCCTGAGAAAGACAGTGTTTTCATAGGGGGTTGGCCTGGTCTGGAGACTCAAGGCTGAGTAGGGTGAGGTTGATGTTGACAAAGAATAGCATTTCAGCCTGTAGGAACCAGAACCAAAGCAGGTAAGGCAGATGTCTGTAAAGAGGAGCAACCTGTTGTAGTAAAATGTGCTCTTTGGATTACATAGTTCTCAGCATTCATTCATTTATTCATTAATTCATTCATTCAATCGAGCTTCTACAATTGACCAGGCAATGTCCTAAGTCACAGTGAACAAGATAGAAGGGTTTCCCACAGTCATGATTGCTACACTCTTTCACACACAACTCAGAACAGGAGAAAACTTCCCTGTGGGTTGCTGTCTCCCCTGCACACAGCTCCTGCTTCTTCTGTGATCTCTGTGAGCTACCTTTTAAATGTGAGATTTGTTTTCAAAGGTGGCTCTCATGTCTAAGACTCTCTGTAGAGTGGCTCAGAAGACCAATTGTATGTGCCTTATTGTGGTTCAGTCCAATCTGCCATTTAGGTGCAGCCGTCTCTCCCTGAGGGGCCTCCTGGTTCCATCTTCCTCTGTCAATAGACCCCATTAGGCCGGCATCATCAGTATCTTAAAATGGAAAATGAAATAGCCTTTGCAAGAAAAAGAGTGGAATTTTCATTTTTCTCACTAAGCTCACATTGAGTGAGCAATTTCAGGACTTCTGCAAACACTCTCTGCAGAGGAGGCTCTGTAAATGTAGCTTTTGCTCATTTCTGAAAGCATCACTCTTCCATGAGAGGTATAGTCCATTCTTACATATACAGAAATCAGAAAGGTGAAGAAATGAACTAGAGAGCAGAGTATCCACCTTCTGGTGAACCTTTTACAGTATACTATATTCAGCTTCACTCTCGAGCAATTCATTCATTCATTCACTCATTTTTTCAATCAGCAAATATTAAAGGAGGTCCTGTCACATATCAGACCCTGTGCCTGATGACATAAATACAGCAATGAGCAGAACCCCATACTCACAAAGTTTGCAGGCTGGATGAGTTTTATGCATAAAGGCAGATTCAATGGCACAGGTCTCAGAGTCTGGGGAACATAGCCACCCATTTAAAGGGAGTGGCATGAAAATTAAACAGAACAATGATTCTTGAAATGTGATCCACAGACTCATGGGTATCCAGAGACTCTTTTGGAGATTCTGTGAAGTAAAAACTATTTTCATTATTTGCCTTCTCTGAGTTGACATCTGCATTGATGGTGCAAAAGCAGTAGTGGGTAAAGCTACTGGCACCTGGGTACAAGTCAAACCAGTAAAACTCAACTGTTCTAGTGGTTTTTTGCTTGTTCACTGCCACATTTGCAGTTAAAAAGACTGTTTCATTTAAGAATGTCCTTGAAGAAGTAGAAAAAGTTATTAATTTTATGAAAGCTCAAGCCTTGAGTACAGGTCTTTTTAATATTCTGTGTGCCAAAATGGGAACTACATATAAAGCATTTGTTATACACTACAATACAATGGTTGACTCAAAGAAAACCACTTGTGCAATTGAGTTGTAAGATGAACTGGCTGAATTTCTTTTCATAGAACCCCATTTTGATTTGAAATTTTGTAGGACAATCTATGGTGACTTAGACTTAAGTATTTAGTAAACATCTGAAAAATGAACACAGTGAGCCTGCCACTTCAAAAATAAAAAAAACAAATTAACTTTTTTCCCAATGACAAAATTTGAGCTTTCAAGCAAAAAATATAATTTTGGGAAATGTAGATTCACCACTGTGAGCTTGACAGCTCCCCAATATCCAAAAACATTTTTCATCAGATTAGTGGTGATATTAACAAATGTGGCTTTGGGGTATTACATAATGAAAGGTATCATCATGTAAAAGATAGACACAACTCAGGGCACCAATGTTTTCCAGATGACCAGTGCACAGTGTTACGAAAGCATGACTGCTTAAAAATCCTTTCAGAGTGATAGAGAAACCAATGGATTTTAATATAGCAGAGTACAAACATTCATATGGTTTTAGATATTTATTGTTACTAAGCTTTTTAAAAAGTCCCTTTTGTTGAGATTTTTCATGTTGGATCAATGAAGCATATTCAAAACTATCTGGTCTATTAAAATGATTTTCTTTTTTCTAAACACATATCTATATGCATTTTCTTCATATACTTCAAACAAAACAACATACTGCAACAGATTCAATGTAGAAGTAGAAGAACCTGTCTATCTTTCATTAAGGCAGAGATTAGACATTTGCAATACTGTAAAACAATGCATCTCTTCTAACTAAATATTTTTTGTTTCGGAAATATATAGTTACTTTTCATAAACGTGCTGTTTATGATACCATGTACTGGGTTGATATTTTAATTTTATAGTTATTTAACAAATTAATATTTCAAATATCTTAATCTTAACTTCTAATGTGGTAGATAGTGATAGACATCATACATGTAAATACAAGTTGTTTGGGGTTGTCGATAGTTATTAAGAATATAAAGCTTGACATCTGCTGATGTAGAGAAAGTGGCATGTGGCTATGTACTCATCACCACCCACAGGTCTCTCAGCACAGGTTTTGGGGGAGCCTTTTGTCTCCCCTTGAGGAGGGGAGCCTGTCACATAGTGAGCATCCAGTGACTATTGAGCTCATGAGCTTATGAATAAATGAGATACTGGATAGCTTCACAGAAGATAGGGGCTGGGACGTAGGTAGAGCAGCTTAATTCAATATGAAGTCAGACCTAGGTGGGTGTAATGAGATGATCTCTGAAGACCCAGTTCAGTTTCTTCCAATGTTCTACTTTGCTGTTGAATCAGCTGTCAGGGCTTATGCTCTGGCTTCTCTCATGCTGATCCAGTTGGCCATGCGAAGACACAGTACCCTGGGGAAGGACTGCTATCGGTAGAAGAAACCTCAAGTGATGTGTTTTGCTTGACTCCATAGAAATGACCTGATTCGATGGGAAATGTGCTTTAACCTGGCTGCTGCCAGCACACCAACCAGGCTCACAAAGGTGATAGCAAATCAGCAGAGTGTTCATGGACACATGCCTGTGAGTTGAACCCACTCAGCAACAGGAAGGGCTTTATATTCTACCCACTGCAGTTTATTTAAACCCTTCTGGCCTGAATGTCCATGTGCTTCCATTATAACGGTCACTGTAGTGTACACCAGGCCAAATTCATTGGTAAGTCCCCCGCATAGACAAGCCAAGAAACCTGGCCATTCATTCTGTACAGGTGCACAGAGGCCACTACATTGGAAAGGTCCTTAGAGGTTCTGTCAGGCCAGAAGCCTTGAACCCCTGACAATGGAAGTTTTCTAATTAGAGACATGAATGTCCCAGTGGACTTTAAAATGTTAATGCAGACCCATAAAAGCTTTACTACATTTTAAGTTCGGGCTGGTGTTTGATGGGGTAGGAGTAGAGGTATGCCTGATGTCCATAGAAATTTGATCAATTGAGAAATATGCCCCCAGATTTTTACACCAGAGAGCACTGCCAGATCTGCCCCATTCCTGTACACTCTTCCAAACAACTATTTCCAAATTAGCACAAATGTGTGCTTTTTAATATCCTCCCTACCATGACTTCCTGCCTTATAATCTTAACATCTTCCATATAAGGGAGACCTTCATTTTTCCACCCCTTACTTTGGACTAGCTGGGTCCTAACAAGCTCCTAGAAATGTTCACAAAGGATCAGCTTTCTTCTTTGCCCTTCTATGGTCCCTAAACCACTCTCTTGGCAAGAACTAGCCATTTATTGGCCATTGTCTTCTTTGCCTAGGGAAGGACCTTGATTACTTTCACATGCCCCCTTGTAGTCACTTGGGAACAAGCGGAAAGAATCAGAAATTCAGAAGTGCTGGTTTACGATGGGACTTGACTCTCAGGACTTATAGAGGCGAGTGGGAAGAGCAACTCTGAGCTTCCCATTCTTCATATAGGGCTTCCTCTTAGGGATATCTAGGGCACTGGGGGCCTGAGGCCTTAAGACATCCTTTTGTGTCCAAATGGGACATGCCATTCTGTTGGCCTGGGAAGTCTTGTGGTGAGTCTTTAGTTTTCTCCTTTGAAAAGTAATGGCAGTGGTATGGCTGTGGGAAGGGAAGGGTTAACTAAGAAAAGACTAAGGTAGAACAATTCAAGTTACCATTTTCAGAGCATCAACTCCAGGCAGGATCTTGTGCTAACTGCTAAAGAGATGAGGGATGCAAAAACACATCTGATTTTGCCAGGCAAAGAAGCGGGGAGTCTGTACCTCAAGTAAAGAGGGCAGTGTGGACAAAGAAAGTCAGTAGGTATTTTGGGGGAAATGGAAAGTAGCTGGGAGCTGCTGGAGTGGAGAGGCGTATGAGTGTCGGAAGGGAGGATGAGGAGGTCAGTGCTGCAAGAGCTAAGATATAGTGAAAAACTCAGCTGGAGCAAAAAGTTCCTTGAGTTAGGCACTTATCCTCTAGGTACAATTTCCTGCGCAGTTTCCTGGAACACTGGAACATTTCATTCTCAGATGTGTGTCAATGTGCTCTGCCTGCCCTTCTGTCACAACGGACGAACTGTCTGTACTCCTATGGAGAGCCAACCCTCTGTGTTTTCATTTGAATCCCTTCCAGTCATCCTCTCATCTCAGTTGAGCAGCACTTGTTACCTGGTGTTGTGGAGTTTATTTTGTGTATTGCCTGTCTTCCTCACCAGACTGTAAGCTCTGCAAGAGCAGGGAGTTTGTCTTTTTGTTTTCAATGATATATTTTCAACATCTAGACAAGTTATAACATAAAGCCCTCAAAAAATAGTTGCTGAATGAATGTTAACTGTTGTTCAACAAAAGTCATTGTCAAATATATTCGGGAACTTGAGGGTTAACCATAGTTCAAAAGGTAACAAAAGATTCCTTTTCCAGGAGACTTTTAAGACTCTTAAATATGCTACTGAACAAATGGGAGATAATGGTTGCTTGAACCAGTATGGAGGCAGTGGAGGTGGAGGAAAGAGATGGCTTTTGAATCTGTTTTAGAAGTTGAGTTGACAGGACTTCTTGATGGATTGGATATAAGTGATTATGGAAAGGAGAAAATCGAGAACTCTGTGTGTGTGTGTACATGCGTGTATGTGAACACGTACAGGTACGCATGCACATGCTTCATTTGAGCACCTGGGTTGGTTACTGGCCCATTCAATGAAGCTCTAGAGGAATTGGTAATTGGTTGGAAGAGGACAGCTGGGGAGCAAGGCAGGAGCCAGGACATCCAAGCCTTGTCGCATCGAACCAAGGCTTCTGAACTTTATCCTGGGAGTGATGGGGAGTCTCTTAAGAATTTTAAATGGAGAATCAGCATAATCAGATTTGCATGTTAAAAAGGTGCCTCTTGCTGCTGTTTGACTAGATTAAAGGGTGCAAGAGTGGAAGAAGAAAGAACACATAGGAGGCTGTTGCTACAGTGCGAAGATGTAACACCCCAAACCTTAGTTTGCTGGACAGGGCCAGTCAGGACACCTGAGCTGGGCGTAGGTATGTCCCTTCAATGCTCACATAGCCTCTCATTCTTCACACTCCCTCCTGTGTAGGATCCTAGCTAGAATGGTCTCTTCCCACATCTGGGTGGGTTATGTGAATGTGCACACACACAGACCCAGTGCCTAGCAACCAGTCTTGGCACTGACCCTCAGAAACTTGCTGCAGACACCCCCACATCAGATTAGTTTCCACCCAGCCGTTGGCTCCAGCAGGGAGACATGTCTGCATGGTCAGCTGTGCTCACTACTTCATTTTAGTTCAAATATCCATTGCTGCCTCTTTAGTCAAAGTCTAATTTCACTTTGTTGTAGTTCTGCAAATCCCAGACTATGAACTATGCAAAGCCTACTCCATTGGGAGAGAATGTGTAACCATGAAGCAGTGGATGATGTGTCTAGGCCATTGGCACATGTGCATATTGAATTCATGAAGTCTAATGGTTCATGGGGAGAATGGTTCAGTTGTATGAATAGCCAGGTGGTGGGAGTAAGACTGCTTAGATATGCACATGTCCTTAGAACCACAGACTGTCAGAGGTGGGTGAGCAAGTAGTGAGCATCTACTCCAACCCCCTTTATCTAGAAACAGAAATTGAAGTACAGAGAGGGATGAGTCACCCAGGCTAATGTGCACTTGAGCTATACTGCAGTGATTGATATGAATAGGGCAGCATAGGTAGTACGAAGATGAGACGATTTGCCCTGAGCATCTGCAGATCTGCTTTTAAGAGCTCTACTCCTAACTCTCTGTGCTTCAGTTTCTCCATCTGAGCATTGAGTAGGCTGGGGCTTGATTTAAATATAGCACATATTAATAGTTCTTGGCTCCTTGTTCAGATTCATCTGAAAAGCCTGAGCTCCCCTTCCCATCCCAGGTTGTCATCCTTCTCCACTATGGGCAAGGATGAGGTTTAATGGGCAACAATTTCAGACTGGTTCCTGCATGGTCCTGTGTCACACAAAGAACATTTGAGAAAATCAGCCAAACCCTGGTCACTGGAATTCAATAAGGTGGGGGGAAAAAAAAAACTCTATCTGCTCCAAAAGTTTACACCTGAGCAAAAATAAAATTTCATCCGAACAGCAGACCTGCTAGGCTGCAAGTTTAATAAGCTATTAAATGGCACCATCTGAAAACTGCAATCAAAGCAAAAACAATGTAAAATAAATCAAGAGAGATAAGAAAAGATTTCACATTGTTAAAAGTTTATGCTCTCTCTGACTTCCCGAAATGTTACCATTAACCTGGGAGTTAATCAGAGTTTTTCATTTACCCGTTGTTCGAAGCCATATGAGCACTTTAACAGGGTAAATAAAAAGATGTAAAGAAGCAATAAATGCGAATGTCACAAGTGGCAATCATCTACCTTGTGAGGCTCATGCCATACAAAGCATCACACAGCTGGAAACAAATGATTCTGCAGAACACTGTAAATAACCTCCAAGCCCATTCCTAATTAAAGTGAAGCCCCACTTTCTCATGGGCATTGAATATATGAACCAATTAACGAAATATCATTTCTTTCCTGAAAGGGATGTGCTCTCTTGTTCATTCTCTCTCTCTCTCTCCCTCCTCCCCATCCCTCCCTCTTTCCCTGTCTCTGTCTCTTTGTGTGTCTCACTCTCTCCTCTATAGAATTTCCACCGAAGAGCTGGCCCCCAGTGTTCCCAAGCTGCAATAATGAGACATCCCAGCTTTAAGCAAATTTTGCACCTGTAACCTGCAGAAATATAGCCATAGCATTTGAAAAATTACCTCCATGCTGCACAGTGCCATGAAAATTTATCTTTGAGATGATTTTATTGCATGGTTACCCTAGGCAATTAAATCAATAAATCTTAACTGTCAGGAAGGTTGGCCCTGTGCCAGAAATAAATGAAATGCGCAAAATCAGTAAATAAAAGGTTCCTGACAACTCATTCCAGAAATTATTTAGCAGTTGGGGTTGTAGGGGGTTTTGTGTTTCACTCCCCAGCCTTTATTGACATTCTTTCTGCGAAATGATTATGCTAACAAACACAATGGCTCCACTTCAAAGACGTCATAGTTTGCCTAGCCATAAATTACAGTCCCTGGAAGTCAGGAAGGAAATATAGCTACATGGCCAGAAGTGGTAGGCCAGGACCATTTGGGGTTGGGGACAGGTCTAGGGAGCAGCTCCCTTGGCCCTGCCTCCTCCCCTCGACTAATACGTCTCCATCCCACTGGCCTTTGGCCTGATTGGAGGTGATTTCTCCTCATGGGGCCCAACCTGCTTGACTTGCCTTCTCATACCCGACCACCTGTATTCTCCTAAGGGGACTATGGAAGGTCAATCTTATGGGTGTAGTGTGTCTACCATTCTCTATTTCCAGAAACAATCCCAATGCCATATGTGAATGTAGAGGAGTAGAGTGTGGGTAGGTTTGCTAAGTTAATTGTAGTAGTTATTGAGTATTTCTTCTACGCTATATATACCCTTTATATGGGGCTAAGATTGGGAGGCATTTTATTGTCTCCATGTTACAGGTGAGAAAAATGAAATGTAGAAAGGTTAAACGATGAATTGACCGGACAGTGGCAGAGCGACTATCCCAGCCAAGGCCAGCCTTCTCACGGCTCCTTCACGGGACACCTGTGCTGTCTTTGGTGCGTATGTCATGGACACAGAGAACTGGAGCCAGCGTTTGGGCAAGTCTGTTCTTGCCTTAGTTCCCAGGCCTTCTTCTCATCTGAATTCTTCCTCCCTAAATGATGGATATCCTCCATTGAGGGTCCTTTGGGGATGCCCTCATGGAGCTGACAATGGCTAACGGGCTGTAAGGGTGACAGCATGTTTGCGGGTCATCTGAGAGTCTGAGTGGGGGCCTGCAGCAGGTCCTGGCATAGGGCCTTTGTACCTAGTATGCCCTAGGCCTGAACTGCTCTTCCCTCTCTTCCTTGTCTACTTGAGGCTTACATAGCTTTCAGGTTTTAGATCAAGTGACACCTCCTCAGTGAAGCCTTCCTTGACTTGCCACCCACCTCCCATTATACACTAGGCTTTTACAGTAGCAAGCAATTTTTCTTCACAATATTCCTCTTAGTTGCAACTTCCTATTCATTTGTGTAAATACCTGCTGGATGGTTCTCTCTCCTTTTGGACCACATGATCCATGGGGGTTGGGGAACATCTGGTTTTGCTTCCCCATGAGGCACTAGAACCTCGTACTGTCCACATAATGACTACTTAGCAAATAAAGGAATAAGTGCTATATTAATCTGCTAGGACTGCTATAGCAAAGTACCATGCACTTGGTTGCTTAAACAATATAAAGTAAGGACGGGCATGGTGACTCACACCTGTAATCCCAGCACTTTGGAAGGCCGAGGCGGGCGGATCACCTGAGGTCAGGAGTTCAAGACCAGCCTGGGTAATATGGTGAAGCCCTGTCTCTACTAAAAATACAAAAAATTAGCCAGGCATGGTGGCAGGCACCTGTAATCCCAGCTACTCAGGAGGCTAAGGCAGGAGAATCGCTTGAACCTGGGAGGCGGAGGTTGCAGTGAGCCGAGATTGCCCCACTGCGCTCCAGCTTGGGCAAAAAGAGCAAAACTCCATCTCCAAATATATATATATATATATATATATATATATATATATATACACACACACACAAATATACACACATATATATATACATATATATTTATATTTACACATATGTATACATTGAAACATGTATAAAGTATATGTGTCACAGATTTAGAGGCTGGAAGTCTAAAATCAAAGCATCAGCAAGGTTGGTTCTTTCTGAGAGCTGTAAAGAAAGGATGTGTTCTGGGCATCTCTCGCTGGCTTACAGATGGCCATCTTCACATTTACATGGCCTTCTTCCTTTATGTGAGTCTGTCTCCAAATAT